>VMBQ01003645.1:0-10000 GCA_007657795.1 Dreissena rostriformis
CTAAATTCGTTCCATAAAATGCAAATCAAAAATAGTCACTATGATAATACTCTGAATATAATATGCGTTCGTGTACATGAATCATGTAGGATCGGAATTTCACTTTTTATTAATTTGACCGAAATGTAGGGAAATTTGAAACAACTGTATTAATATATAAGAAAATTCAGACATTACTTATCCAGAGAACATAACCTTGATGCCCTAGATTATATTAAGGACAAGCAATTCTAAAATGCTACATCTGAATTCTTTCCATAAAATGCAAATCAAAAATAGTCACTATGATAATACTCTGAATATAATATGCGTACATGTACATAGTGTTACATGAATCATGTAGGATCGGAATTTNTTTATGATGATGATGATGATGATGATCATCATCATCATCATCATTTGTAAGTTGTTAACGATTTCACAATATTTTAACATCTTCAATACTCTGAATACACTGTTTTCCATTGATATTTGATACTTAAAATGTTGAGGAATTTTCCTGCCAGTAGGCCCGAATAAATAACTTGAATTTTCGCATTTGTTAAAAATATTAGCACTAAGTAACCCATTTCACATTCTTATTTTTTCCTAAAGAAGCGTTTAATTATCATGCGAAAACCTGCCTGACAATCTGTGTTGTGTAGTACAGGGTAAAGAATGTAGAGCGTTGGAAATTACCCACTGTTTTGTTGATTTGTTCATACGATACGTAGGCACATGATTTTGGTTCTGCAGCTTAAAGAAGTATATATGTAGGTATCAGCTTTGTGCTATGAATAATTTTACCGCACCGTTGTCGAAATGTCAATATTGGAGACACGTTTAGTGTGCTTCCAGTTCGCAAAAATAACGCGTATAATATGTAATATTGCAAATTAATATTCAGATGTGACACAATGCAAAATACTACATAAAAAGCATATACTTATGTATAATTTTGATACGCCACCATTGTCACTGTCATATACGAGTATTTGTCGAGTAGCGAACCAATTTTTAAGCAACTACGGAGTTTTCATGTTTTTCTGGTGGACAAGGCGTTCTTAACACCATCTTCATCGCCAAAATTGTTTGCACCAAAAAAAGTATTCATTAAGCGTTTAAATTCTAGAAGTAAGGTCTCCGATAAGTTTGTAAACAACCTATGTCATCATGTGTGTGTATGTGAATGAAATGCGCATTAGACTTATTCAAATAATATTTTGCGACAAAAGTCAGAACTTTTGGATCTCATTTATTTTAGAGACGAACGTTTTTACCAACAAAAAGAAATTAACATCAACTCTGTATATTTTGAAACGATATTTCTTGTTCTTGAATAATATATTCTTCTAGTGTTAGAACGGTTAAGGTGCGTCATAAAATGGCAAGTTTTTTTTATAGTGATGTTAATGTACATAATAATTTTGATAGCAATATACAACGAGACGATGCTTATAAACGTGTTAAACAAAACGATAAACACGATCAAAGAGATTCCAAACCTGGAATAACAACTGGTAAGGTAAGAATTAACACAATTGGCTGTCAACTCTAGTACAAAATGTGCATGGGCTGACTGCAATGTCAGGTGGATAAGTTGTACAACTGCTGCTGACATAGCAACGTTTGAAAACAGCGCAACACGACAACCTGATCTACATGATAAATCAACACGGGCATTTAAAGTTTAGAAACTGACATTACAAAAGTCTACTGAAAATATGAAGACAATCATTTCAAAATCATAAGAAAATGACAAAACCATTTATCAAATGTTTGTTTTGTCTCCATCAGTTACGTTTGATAAATCGAGGTTTATCCGAGTGAAAACATGTATGAGTTTTTAAGATACTACATAATTCTGTTAAAAGATTTTAGCCCACGTGACAAGGTATACAACATGGGGAAAACGGATTTTTAGGCCCAGGTTTTGATCGATTTAGCCTAATGAAACGGAACTGGAGATAAAGGAAAAGTGGAAATATGAACAAAGCGGAATCTCGATCCCGCTTAGAAAACAAGAAAGGTTACAAGGAACGCGGGAGGCAAATAAAACAGCCTATAGCCATATTGATCAGACTATTGTAGTGACTTAAGTGTGACTTGCCTTATGGTGTCGTTTGTAAATTGTAGTCTTCGCAAAAGTCTTTGTTGACTGTCTTCCTGGCAATGATAATATTGATTGTAGATTTTCGGACTATTACCATAGTCCGAATTTTATGGTCGGAATTATTGCTTCATAGTTCGAAATACACGTGCAATCATTTCTAATAAATTTTCACTTATAAAATAAAAGTTAATAAATAAATTGCAAGCCTTTTCCCACAACTTTGCTTCTGAAGAGAAGCAATGACTGCAGCTAAGCGGGAACATGGCCGATGGGTCGCTCTACCATGTTTGATTTTTTTTCTAATTACATTCCTAGCTTTTCTAGCAATAACCCTGTTTAAATTACTGTTACCATTTTCGAGTAAATCCGTTATAAAAAAAATAAATAAATAATGCTGCTTGCCGGGTTACATAGCTTGACTTCTCTATAGGAGTACCCGATATATTTTGTCGAACGTATTTTACCATTCCATAAGACACCATACAACGTTCTTGTTCGCAAAGTAGCACAATATACATGTACAAGTTATGGATGGTTGATTTTGTTTTGGAAGCCACACTGATTATTTGTAATAATGTTTTGACAATTGAGTAAGAAGATTCACCAAACATTTGACGTGTATTTTAGACTTTATATGTTTTAGTATTATACACGAACGTTATTGATTTCATGGACACCGCCCTGTAATAACCTGGACTCATTATTTTAGGAACATACCATCATTTAATAATTAATTATAACATTTCACAGGAAAATGCCACATGATGTAATTTGAATTGTGAATTATTTCTGCAATAATTTAATCGTAACCAATTTTTTAATTTATCTTGAGAGAAAACATAATTGTTTTTTTGTTTTTTAACAAATTGAATTTATGATCTAACCCGGCGTCATATATATCCTCCAATGTGTTATTTGATGTTTGCTCATCAGATTCAGTTGTTTGACTCCCGTATAAGTCAATAAAAAGGGTGTAAAATTCATAAACCATTATCTTCTGTTTATATTGTGTGTGTTGTTTTACATATTTTAAATAGGTTTTGATTGTTTGTTCGACAGCATGCTCATCCGTGGCCTTCTTTAGGAACGAAACGTCCCTTATGTTAACGTTATGTAGATTCATAAAGATTACTGCAATATAATTGTGTTATATATCAGGTACGGTTTAGAATAAAAGAACTGTGAGTCGTTGTTTTTTTGTGTAAAACCGGATATATTACACAACGACAGGGCATGATATAATTATTCCAATATATATTGGTTATATATAGCTGTGTATTAGGTTTGCTATAGATAATGGCATGTTATAATTTTTCCAATAAAGTTAAAAAGGCCACACTATTATATACCTTATTTAAAGCTCTTTCACCAGCATTGGAAGACAAGTAATGACATATTAAAGAAACTCGAAATCAACCCAACTGGCAAGTAGTATTACGTATAAACGAATTATACTATTTCGACCCATTTTACTGTAGCAGTTTATGAACAACGTTTTAAGCATCCATTATGGCATACCTACTTGACTACTTATAACAATTGTACCATACACAAATATGTTACCACGAAATGCATATTGCACCAGCGTAAAAGTCGAAAAGTATAGTTATATACGGATTTCTACTAATGAAATAGTTATCAAAGACTCCGTCAACAACATCTATAGGGTAAAAGGTTGATACTCGGAGAGAATGATACTCTGCCAAAATATCCCAGCATATAAGACTACCTTAAATACAATAACATACAATACATCGTGTGTTTCGGTCAATGAGACAAATGCTTCGAAATGGAAAGCTTAACAGATTCCTTAGACCGCTATTTACTAGGTGTTATTTTTCATTTCTGTTCTTTTGTTCATTTGGTCTCATCATCATCAATAATCATCATCAATCCTCCTTTGACCTGTTTGGACGTTGGGGGGAAATGATGGACGGCGATACAGAAATCGTCCTCCAATCAGGTCTGTTGTGTACTGATGAGAGTAATGTATCCATGGGAAGGGATATCTGCTCCTTTACATTATCTATTCAGTTTTTTCTCTGACTGCCTCGACGTCGACCTCCATCTAGCGAGCCCTGGAGAACAGTCTTGCACAGAGAGTCGTGCCTTGTGACGCGTTTAAACCTAGCCAGCTTTCGTCGCTTGACGGTCGCCAGTAGGGGTTTTGTTGACCAACAAGTATTGCAGTCATGATCCGGACGTACCCGTTGGTATTTTGCTCCGTGTATGAGATGCGGAGAAGTTTTCGGAGACATTTATGTTCGAATGCCTGTATACTGCGTTCTGTGTCCGCGTGTAGCGTTCAGGTCTCGCAGCCGTATAAAAGAATGGAGACTTCGAGGGACTTGTAGAGCCTGAACTTGGTGGGGAAGCTGATGGAACTGCTTGTACACAACCTGCTCAGTCTGGCTATCGCTGCGGTCACCATGGCTATTCTTATTCGGACCTCAGCGGTACTGGTACCATCCTCGGACATGGTTGCGCCCAATTATATAATATACGTCAAATAAACTAAGGTGAACCATTTCGATGTACGTTGCCTGTTTGCAGTTGCAAACCACAAATATCTGAAAAAAAACAGCACTGATCCAAACAGTTTTATTTTTGTGTAACTGGAAGTTCGATATTTTTCAGTACCAATCACAATTTATGCAAAGAAACAAATGTTTGTTGTGCTATAAAAATTGTTATTCAATGCGAATTAACATTTTTAAAGAAATGCATGCAGGGTTATTTAAACGAGCTAACAGTTTCTATTTTTGTAGCCATTAATGAAACCATCTGCCGTAGTAAGCCTTTCATTTCCAACAATCATGATTTATTTTAAGTTATCATTTGTTGTAGTAGTAGTAGTAGTATAAGAAGAAGTAGTAGCAGTAGTAGAAGAAGAAGTAGTAGTAGTAGTANTAATATTTGATGAGGAAACAGCTGACAGCAGTTTAATATGCTTAATGTTACTCTGATGGTCCTGTAAAAATAGATATTTTGAACTGAAACAAATAAAACACACAAAACACTAGAAGTTTATATTCATGTTTTGAATAAGAAATTTTAAAAGTGAGATTACTTAACTAGTATTAATGAAATATCTATGTGATTTTTAATCCGCACTTCCTCAGAAAGTTTTCAATCACCTTTTGAAGTTTTATTTTAATCTCTTTATTGTTTCCAGATATTTATATCTGAATGTTTATGGTTTAAAAAGAGTAACTTGGTAATATACTGAAAAACATTTAGTATCATAACAACTTAAACGGTCTTTTCCGCGATGCAGCCCGTTTAAGACTCGCATGTTCGAGTTATTTGTTTAGCACACAGGTGTATCGCGACTTGAAACATTTCAGCAGGTGGCGAGGACATTGCATACTTGATCCAGCACACCAGTGTATCGTTACATGAAACAGTTCAGCAGGCGGCGAGGACATTGCATACTTGATCCAGCACACTAGTTTATCGTGACATGATACATTTCAGCAGGAGGCAAGGGCATTGCATACTTGATCCAGCACACCAGTTTATCGTGACATGATACATTTCAACGGGAGGCGAGGACATTGCATAATTGATCCATTAACTAAACCGCAACTTTTTGTATCGCGTATTCTTCAATTTATTATTGCTCTTTTATGTGTTATATTCCGACCATGATGCATTTGTCGATGCTCGTTCAATTCAACTTCAAATTTTGCAAAATTAGCTACCAAGCCGCTTGTGCGCGACAAATTGTGCAATAACAGTTTTTGTTTCGCTTTACAAATGCTTTTCAAATATTCTGTTTGCAACTTATTTCTGTTTAAAGACCAATTTTGGAGATATGATATATAGCTGTGATGTTCTCTTGCTTATGTTTCAGTAATGTTCCCATTGTTTTATAATCTATCAGAAACGAATAAACAATGGTAGCAATCTTACTCAGGTAACACGTTTTTTGAATAAAAAAGATATTAGTTTAATGTATAAACACGGGCTTTTAAAGCGAAGAAAATGGCTCTGAAAAAGTGGTATGAAGAGATGAAAGTAAATTGGATCAAAACTGCAAAACACATAAAGGAAATAAAAGGGATTGTATTGTCACAGGAATTAGATATTGCAAGTCTTGAAACTCAAATGAATAATTAAAATAACGATCAAGTTAAATTTGCGAGATATATGGATAATATAGAACTAAACCAATTTGGTATACTGAATCTGTAAAGGGTGTAAACAGCATTGTTTTTTTTAGGGGGTGGTAGCATTTATTGTGGAACATATTCGTTTATTATTTGGATGAATCAATACATGTACAACTGTTAATTTTAGCTCGCTGTATTCTTGAGCTCATCTTGTTCAAATCTCATGTGTTGATGTGTATTGGCATACAAATTCAACGAAAGTCATTGTGACACACTTATAAAATCCAAGTGGAAACCGAAACCCCAGATGGCCGACAGAATGACGGAGAATTTGGGTCATTTCCGGAATTTATGCACAGCTCAAATAACTAATTAAGTCAAGCTGTCCATATCTTATGCATTGGCATAAACAAAGAAAGGTCAGTATAAAAATATACTTTTCGCAGTTTAATACTAACCAAAGGCCGCAAAGTATACAATATGGCCGATCAGTTCATTTTTTCAGTTTTGTTTATTAAAATGTCCTATTAAGATGCTGAACCTGTAAACTAATTTAATTTTTTACAAATGAACGCATAGTTTCTCGAAAGATTTACATTAAACAGGACTATTGATAACAGATTTGAAGCTATCTTAAAACATAGTAGTTGATTACCTATCAATCTGACCTACAAACACGTTCTGTATGTTTATATTTCGCTGATTACCCGATTGCTGTTGATGAATGACAGAGTCTTTGGAGCTTTCCGTGACTGCGCATCAACGTCTACGGAAATATTTCAAATGATAATCGTCTAAGCGGGCGTTTAAAAGATAAATACACAAACCCAGCAATACTGGCAGCTGTTTTCCTTCAACGTTTTTCGCTTAAAAAACTTGTCAGTATTGCCATAAGAGACTTATTAATACGTTTTGGATTGTGAAACAGTGCCCAAAATTCTATTTGAAACGACAGATAATAACAAATGTATGTACGTAGTATGTATGTGTAGCTCATTTAAACACGCACGATATTTTATATGTATTATTTTTTATATATTGTGTCGTGTAGCGCAATTATATTTCAATTACTAAACTTGATAAAAATGATAAAAAGTGACTTCTTGTTTAATTTTAAGTGCTATATTGTTATAACAACAAGAGAGTAGTAGGTTTTCAATTTTTAAGTTGTCATGGATATACACTAAAAATCGGATCTATTTTTTAGTTGTATCAAACCATGTATTTTAAATAACGTTGTATTCTGTGTCGCAGTAAGTATTTGCAGGTGCACGTCTTATATTTGCACTATATGCTACGATATCATCGTAAAACTGTTTATATATGTATGTCATAAAGCTTCCACACGGATTGTTAATACAGGTTAATACTAAACATATCAAGGTTCTGAGTGGTAGCGCGCAAAATAGTATATGTCAATTTGGTTGCAACTGTAAATGATCAATCACACTATTCAGTCAAAGCTTTTTCGCAGGCAAAATGTCAAGAGAATGACCAGTTTTCTTTTCAGAAAGGTAACCCTATGCTCGTTAACCAATGTGAATGATTCTCGTAAATTGTCTAGCTTTCGTGATTAAAAATAAAACAATAATGGCTCATCCAGGAAAGACGAACTGTGTTGTTAACGACACAACTCCGGAACTGCCTTTTTCCATTTGCATGTTACATTTCATGCGAGCAATTCTTATTAAATTTTCACGCAAATACGCAAGGCCTCCCGAACTACCCCAGTTAAGAACAGATTTTACCTCGATCAATTTAAAAGAACCGACTTTAATTTCACAATATGTTAACTTTATAGAATATATTCTTATGGTGCATTAAGATATTTCTCGTGGATGTATATGTATGGACTGCATGTTTTTTATGTCTAAACACACTTGAGAAGATAATAAATAAATACAGTCACACGTTGTAGCAAATATAGATAATATATTGTAAGGGTGATGTAATTCAAACAATGCGCGTAAATCATAGTATATTTTGTCCATGTGCAAAAGTACCGAAAGTACACACACGTGGATAGTAACAACAAATCACACGACCCTGTGTTTTATAACTAGCGGTATCCAGCATGTTGAGCCGCGCTCTGGGTAAACCGGGTTTTATTCATGTGCGGAAAGTATCGTGCTAGATTAGCCTGTGTAGTCCGCACAGGGACTATATGTGACCATAATTTCCGCATATACTGGATAAAGGATTAAAAGTGACTTCCCTTAAACGAAAAATTTCATAAATGCGGAGAGTTTCGTCCTTGATTAATTCGTGCAAACTGCACGCTCATGCATTAAGCCCTGATTTCCCAGAGCACGACTCATACACAAATGTATAGACTGTCCAAAATCAAGCTCCACTTTTCCGCAAACTATCAAGNATGTGTGTAAGTTTCAAGGTTCTAGTGCTAGTAGTGTAGGAGGAGATATTGGCCAGGACGGACGGACAGACCGACAGACGGACGGACGGACGGCGGAGATAACCACAATATCCCCACCTTTTTTTCAAAAAGTGTGGTGATAACAATGCGCGTAACTCATAATATATTTGGTCCATGTACAAAAGTACCGAGAGTACACCAACGTGGATAGTAACAACAAATTACTCGATCCTGTGTTTTATAACTATCGGTATCGAGCATGTTAAGCCGCGCTCTGGGTAAACCGGGTTTTATTCATGTGCGGAAAATATCGGCCTAGATTAGCCTGTGCAGTCCGCACAGGGACTATATGCGACCATAATTTCCGCATATACTGGATTTTTTATTAAAAGAGACTTCCCTTAAACGAAAAATTCCATACAAGCGGAGAGTTTCGTCCTTGATTAACTCGTGCAAACTGCACGCTCATGCATTAAGCCCTGATTTCCCAGAGCACGACTCATATACAAATGTATACACTGTCCAAAATCAAGCTCCACTTTTCCGCAAACTATCAAGAAATCGCGTATATAAATAAGTATAAAACCCTTCCTCTTGAATGATCGGTAATGAAGAAAAAAATGGCCTCGTTACCGACCTGACGCGTGTGCCATTAACTAGACATATATTATCCACCACTACGTCAACGTTATGATAACAACGATTACAACCACCGGAAAGGCACACTTTAGTCGGCAGAATCATCGAAACATTAACAATCTACATAATCACTCACACTCTTTGCAAGCAATAGTTTAATAAATGTGATATTATATACCAACTATAAAGTTATTATTTATTATGAATTAATTTGAACCTCTTGAAAATACCACTTCTTCTAAAATATAATTTAATTAATAAAGGTATATTTCATGACATGTGATAAGTCAGATAATGTATTTGTTTCGCATAATAATCAATTATCGTGTAGATGAAAAGTAATCGGACACAAGGCGTATCCCTGCCTACAGTATTCATGCGTAGCAAATCCATTTTGTATGGATAGCCGCATGCAAATTTCTGTGTAATTCGTTTTCACAATATATGTACGTTGCACCATTACACAAGTATCAATCAATTCTGATTTGAGATATATGTTTAACAGGTATACGGGTTTGCACAATTTACATACAGGATTAACGTTACAGTGTGTCGTTGTAGTATTGTTCAGATAAAAATAATACAACACTTGACTTAAAAAAACGAGCTGTTATTGAGGCGATTCAAGAAATTTAATTTAGAGATATGAACGCTATTTTTTTATTAAAAACATGCACAGAGTGTTATTAAAATATGAGTGCTTAACCGTACGGTAATCACTAACGTATACAAGTTATTAATCAACCCTTCATCAATGCCCCTGTAAAATAAGTGTGTCAA
>VMBQ01003645.1:15000-87646 GCA_007657795.1 Dreissena rostriformis
CAACGCCTTATTTCTCTTTTTACATACAAGATATTGTCTTGTTATGTCAAAATGACTAGCGTCTTTAAAATGGTAGACATTATAATTCCGATGGAAATATACAAAGAGATGAAGCTTATAAAAGTGTTGTACTCAAAGATAAACACGATCAAACATATGTTGGAACTGGAATTACACGTGGTAAGGTACGAATTGAAACATTGGCTGTAAACTGAAGTAACGTTGAGCATGGCCATAGCAACGTTTGAAAATAACTCAACAAGAGAGAATGACATACATAATAAATTAACACAGTCGTTTATACTGGAGAAAATGGTATTTACAAAGTCTACTAAATATATTACGACAGTCATTTCGAGAGCTAAAGAAGACGATACAATCATATAAGAAAGGTTTTATTAATTGTTTATTTTTTATTTTTCTTGCTACAATTATATGTTATTACAACACGAAAATCAATTTTAGTTCCTCTTTAATGCCCGCAATTATAATTTATATAAAACCACCATTCTTTTGCATTGACCGTTCAAATACAGTCACCACAGCTTTAATAATGTTATGTTTTATGTCGTGTTTTATTTATCGTCCTGTATTGATTAGGATATAGGCCACATGCCTTCAAGAAAAGACTAGCGTGGGTTAATAATTCATCTACCGCTTATGTTTGGGTTAATAATTCATCTACCGCTTATGTTTGTGGAGTGTCATTATGCCGTTATATTAAACACAAAACAAATACAAAATCAATAGTTTACCAATACACACAATTTAAGTTTTGCTCTCTAAACACATCGACAGTATACTGTACACGTTGAAGGATACAGTATACTTATATGTATTCTATATGTATACACAGTGCTAGAAATTTCAAGTTTGTTTTGAATAAGATACGACTCTACAATATGCATATTATATACCTACGTTAATATATATAAATGAAACCCAAAAGCTGTTTATTTTGAATATGCATGTCTTAAGATTTGCCATTTCTTCCGTTATAAATTGTTAACTTACATTGCTTAAAATAGTATATTTTTATGCCTGGATCTCATTGACCACTGTGACTTTATTGCGTATTATTTGTATGTATACTCATGATGATGATGATGATGATGATGATGATGATGATGATGATGATGATGATGATGATGATGATGGTGGTGGTGGTGATGATGATGATGATGATGATGATGATGATGATGATGATGATGATGATGATGATGATGATGATGATGATGATGATGATGATGATTCCTTCCAGTAGGCCCGAATGAATAACTGGAATTTTCGCATTTGTTAAAAATCTAAACACTAATTTCACATTCGTAATTTTTCCTTAAGAAGCGTTCAATTATACTGAGAAAACCTGCCTGAAAATCTGTGTTGTGTAGTATAGTGTAAAGAATGTATAACGTTCGGAATTCTCCATTGTTTTGTAGATTTGTTCATACGATACTTTGGCACATTATTTTAATTTTGCAACTTAAAGAAGTATATATTTAGGTATCATCTTTGTGCTATGAATAATATTTCCGCACCGTTGTCGAAATGTCAAAATTGAAGACACATTTAGTTGTGCTTCCAGTTCGCAAAAAAACACTTATAATATGTAATATTGCAAATTAATATTCAGATGTGGCACAATGCAAAATACGACATAAAATACATATACTTATGTATAATTTTGATACGCCACCACTGTCAAATACGAGTATTAGTCGAGTAGCGAACCAAATTTTTAGCAACTACGGAGTTTTCATGTTTTTCTGGTGGACAAGGCGTTCTTAACAATATCTTCATCGCCAAACTTGTATGCACCAAAGCAAAGTCTTCATTAAGATGATGATGATGATAATGATGATGATGATGATGATGATGATGATGATGATGATGATGATGATGATGATGATGATGATGATGATGATGCGCGGGCACTGTAAGAGAATGCGATAAACAGTTTGTAAGTTGTTAACGATTTCACAATATTGTAACATGTTCAATACTGTGAATACACTGTTTGCTATTGATATTGGACACTTAACATTTTCGGCGTAGCTTTCTAACCCAGTTTTTGATCTTGTCAGCCAATAAATGTTGAGGAATTTTCCTTCAAGTAGGCTCGAATGAATAACTTGAATTTTCCCATTTGTTAAAAATATAAACACTAGTTTCACATTCGTAAGTTTTCCTAAAGAAGCGTCCAATTATCATGCGAGAACCTGCCTGACAATCTGTGTTGTGTAGTATAGTTTAAAGAATGTAGAGCGTTGGGAAATCTCCACTGTTTTGTACATTTGTTCATACTATACGAAGGCACAATATTTTGGTTAGGCAACTTAAAGAAGTATATATTTAGGTATCAGCTTTGTGCTATGAATAATCTTACCGCACTGTTGTCGAAATGTCAATATTGGAGACACATTAAGTTGTGCTTCCAGTTCGCAAAACTAACACGTATAGTATGTACAGTATTAATATGCAAATTAATATTCAGATGTGTCACAATGCAAAATACGACATAAAAACATATACTTATGTATAATTTTGATACGCCACCACTGTAATATACGAGTATTTGTCGAGTTGCGAACCAATTTTTTAAGCAACTACGGAGTTTTCATGTTTTTCTGATGGACAAGGCGTTCTAAATAAAATCTTCATCGCCAAACTTGTATGCACCAAAGCAAAGTATTCAAAATGCGTTTAAATTCTAGAAGTAAGGTCTCCGATAAGTTTGTAAACAACCTATGTCCTCATGTGTGTGTATGTGAATGAAATGCGCCTTAGACTTATTCAAATAATCTTTTGCGACAAAAGTCATAGCTTTTGTATCTCATTGATTTTAGAGACGATCGTTTTTACCTACAAAACGAAACTTAACATCAACTCTGTATATTTTGAGTATATAGGAGTACCCGATATATTTTGTCGAACGTATTTAACCATTCCAAAAAAACACCAAACAACGTGTTTTAGTTCGCAAAGTTGCTCAAATATACATGTACGAGTAATAATGTTTTGACAATTAGGTAAGAAGATTCACCCATAATTTGACATGTATTTTAGACTCTATATTTTTAAGTATTATGCACGAACATTATTGATTTCATGGACATCGCCCTGTAATTACCTGGACTCATTTTTTCTAGGAACATACCATCATTTGATAATTAATTATAACATTTCACAGAAAAATGCCATATGATGTAGTTTGAATTCTTAATTATTTCTGCAATAATTAAATCGTAACCACTTTTTAAATTTATCTTGAGAGAAGACAGAATTGTTTTTATTTTGAACAAATTGATTCATGATCTAACCCGGCGTCATATATATTCTCCAATGTGTTATTTGATGTTTGTTCATCAGATTTAGTTGTTTGACTCCCGTATAAGTCAATAAAAAGGGTGTAAAATTCATAAACCGTTATCTTTTGTTTATAATGTGTGTGTTGTTTTACATATTTTAAACACGGTTTTGATTTTTTTTTTGTTCGACAGCATGCTCATCCGTGGCCTTCTTTAGAAACGTAACGTTCCTTATGTTAACGTTATGTAGAGACAAAGATTACTGCCCTATAATTGTGTTATATATCAGGTAAGGTTTAGAATAAAAGAACGGTAAGTCGTTGTTTTGTTTGTATCAAGCGGGTATATAACACAACGACAGGGCATGATATAATTATTCCAATATATATTAGTTACATATAGCAGTTTATTAGGTTTGCTATAGATGATGGCATGTTATAATTTGTCCAATAAAGTTAAAAAGGCCACACGATTATATACCTTATTCAAAGCTCTTTCACCAGCATTAGAAGACAAGTACTGACATATTAAAGAAACTCGATATCAACCCAACTGGCAAGTAGTATTACGTATAAAGTTTATAAACGAATTATACTATTTATATCCATATGACTGTAGCAGTTAATGAACAACGTTTTGAGCATCCTTTATGGCATACTTATTGGACTATCTATAACAATTGTACCATACACAAATATGTTACCTCGAAATGCATATTGCACCATTGTAAAAGTCGATAAGTAAAGTTACATACGGATTTCTACTAATGAACTTATTATCAAAGACTCCGTCAACAACATCTATAGGGTTATAGGTTGATAATCGGAGAGAATAATACTCTGCCAAAAATATCTCAGTATATAGGACTACCTTATATACATGTACAATAACATACAATACATCGTGTCTTTCGGTCTATGAGAAAAATGCTTAAAAATGACAAGCAAATTCGATTCCTTAGACCGCTATTTACTAGGTGTTATTTTTTTTCAGTTTTGTTCATTTGTTCATTTGGTTTCATCATCATCATCAATCATCATCAAACCTCCTTTGACCGGTTTGGCCGTTGGGGGGGGGGGAATGATGGACGGCGATACAGAAATCCTCCTCCAGTCAGGTCTGTTGTGTACTGAGAGTAATTTATCCATAGGAAGGGATGTCCACTCTTTTACATTGTCTATCCAGTTTTTTCTCTGACTGCCTCGACGTCGACCTCACTCTAGCGTGCCCTGGAGAACAGTCTTGCACAGAGAGTCGTGTCTGGTGACGTGTCCAAACCAAGCCAGCTTTCGTCGCTTGACGGTCGCCAGTAGGGGCTCTTGTGGACCGACAAGTATTGCAGTCATGTTCCGGACGTACCCGTTTGTATTGTGCTCCGTGTAGGAGATTCGGAGCAGTTTTCGGAGAAATTTATGTTCGAATGCTTGTATCCTGCGTTCTGTGTCCGCGTGTAGCGTCCAGGTCTCGCGGCTGTATAGAAGAATGGAGACTACGAGGGACTTGTAGAGCCCGAACTTGATGGGGAAGCTGATGGAACTGCTTGTACACAACCTGTTCAGTCTGGCTATCGCTGCGGTCGCCATAGCTATTCTTTTTCGGACCTCAGCGGTACTGGTACCATCCTTGGACATGGTTGCGCCCAAGTATATAATAAACGTCAAATAATTTAAGGTGAACCATTTCGATGTACGTTGCCTGTTTGTTGTTGCTTACCACAAATATCTACAAAAAAACAGCACTGATAAAAACAGTTTTATTTTTGTGTAACTGGAAGTTCGATATTTTTCAGTAGCACAATTTATGCAAAGAAACAAATGCTTGTTGTGATATACATTTTTTGCTTCTATGCGAATTAACATTTTTAAAGAATTTCATGCAGGGTTATTAAAAAGGAGCTTCCAGTTTCTATTTGTGTAGCCATAAATGAAACCATCTGCCGAAGTAAGACTTTCCTTTTCAACAATCATGATTTATTTTAAATAATCATTTGTTTTTATGCCCTATGCGTTAAAATATGTTTCGATGTCTGTTTACAACGATTGTAAGAACTGTGGTGATCTGGCGACAACAACCATATTATCGGCGTCAAGAAGAAGAAATTAAATTTTCTTATCGAGTGACTATGACTGGAATGTGTGTGATAATGTTTGGTATGAGATCATTGACGATGAACATGAATAAGATCGGCGAACTGGGGTTCCCTTGTTTTAAACCGGTGCCCGATTCGAATAACCTTGATAGGCTCGTCTTGCATTTGACCCAGGAAATAACTTTTGTGTACAAAGAGCGCAGAGACAAAACAAGTAATTATATTCTCATTAAATAGCTTGTTCCATATGTGAATGCAGTCTATACGATCAAAACATTCTTGATGATGGATAATAGATAATATATTGCAGTAGTAGTTGTAGTAGTAGTAGTAGTAGTAGTAGTAGTAGTAGTAGTAGTAGTAGTAGTAGTAGTAGTAGTAGTAGTAGTAGTAGTAGTAGTAGTAGTAGTAGTAGTAGTAGTAGTAGTAGTAGTAGTAGTAGTAGTAGTAGTAGTAGTAGTAGTAGTAGTAGTAGTAGTAGTAGTAGTAGTAGTAGTAGTAGTAGTAGTAGTAGTAGTAGTAGTAGTAGTAGTAGTAGTAGTAGTAGTAGTAGTAGTAGTAGTAGTAGTAGTAGTAGTAGTAGTAGTAGTAGTAGTAGTAGTAGTAGTAGTAGTAGTAGTAGTAGTAGTAGTAGTAGTAGTAGTAGTAGTAGTAGTAGTAGTAGTAGTAGTAGTAGTAGTAGTAGTAGTAGTAGTAGTAGTAGTAGTAGTAGTAGTAGTAGTAGTAGTAGTAGTAGTAGTAGTAGTAGTAGTAGTAGTAGTAGTAGTAGTAGTAGTAGTAGTAGTAGTAGTAGTAGTAGTAGTAGTAGTAGTAGTAGTAGTAGTAGTAGTAGTAGTAGTAGTAGTAGTAGTAGTAGTAGTAGTAGTAGTAGTAGTAGTAGTAGTAGTAGTAGTAGTAGTAGTAGTAGTAGTAGTAGTAGTAGTAGTAGTAGTAGTAGTAGTAGTAGTAGTAGTAGTAGTAGTAGTAGTAGTAGTAGTAGTAGTAGTAGTAGTAGTAGTAGTAGTAGTAGTAGTAGTAGTAGTAGTAGTAGTAGTAGTAGTAGTAGTAGTAGTAGTAGTAGTAGTAGTAGTAGTAGTAGTAGTAGTAGTAGTAGAAGTAGTAGTAGTAGTAGTAGAAGTAGTAGTAGCAGTAGCAGTAGCAGTTGCAGTAGCAGTAGCATTAGCAGAAGCAGTAGCAGTAGCTGTACAGTAGCAGTAACAGTAGCAGTAGCAGTAGCAGTAGCAGCAGCAGCAGCAGCAGCAGCAGCAGTAGCAATAGCAGTAGAGTAGCAGTAGCAGCAGCAGCAGTAGCAGTAGCAATAGCAGCAGGAGCAGCAGCAGAAGCAGTAGCAGTAGTAGTAGCCAATCGTGTCAATTCGTTCCTCATCAGTTGTATTTCTAGTTTTAACATATATTTGATCGTGTTTATCTTCCTTTCTAAGATGTTTACATGCAGCGTCTCGGCGTATGTTGCCATCATAATTATAATAAACACCACTCTTAAGACACACACCATTTTATAATGCACCCTTAACTTTCTTACGCCAAATTAATGTATTATTCAATAAAAAGCGGGTATGTTATGTCAATGGTAAAGAATTATCAAGAGGATTGTGGATGTGAAACATTAAAAAGTTATGAATTGATAAAATGTCATATCTTAAATTTGGACGGTCTTCGCGCCAGGGTAAGTAATGCCTACGCTCGAAATATTTTCGACAAGGTCTTCGCGCCAGGGTAAGTAATGCCTACGCTCGAAATATTTTCGACAATTGGACTTTGTTCGGTCAATTGGTTTGTTTACGAGAGTTTGTGCAGATGGAGTGTGGCTGTCGGCACTTCGACTCTATCTGCACGTAACAGATACGTGCATTTGATACGTTATTTATGAAAGTGATTCTTACTATGAATAAGAGGATCTTGATGTATATATGTAAAAGTGCTCATTTAAGAGGAATTTTTCAATTTTATTTGTTGCTTTATTTAACAACCTGATTACTGATTCAGAGTATAATCATTTTCTTTTCGTTTGTGATACATTGCAAAACAATGACAATTTTATTGAAAAATATGCAAAAGAACATCACAGCAATACCAAAATTCTCCTACAAAATTATCTCGTTAAAAATTATAATTTGTTGTAAAAAATATACTTGCAAAGCTTTTGTAATGATAAATGATGCAGATGTTATATATTAGGAAGTTGAACATAGTAGTTTGATTATTAAATGAAACTTGGCATATGTATTCGTATACTATAAAATTGCAGCTATTTGCGCTGAAAAGTTCGACAATATTTTTTATTTTTTTTGGAACTTCAAACTAATCTTTTACTTTTTTACATGAGATGCAAAAAGCAAATAAATAAATGCCCTGAGTCATGTATTGTCATGTAAACTAAAGTGACAAGCACATATTTCCGTAACGCAAAGCGCTCACTAAAGTAGCTGGTTTATTGAGTTCCGAATAAGGTCCATTCCAAATAATCAACCAAGTGTTAAAATAATTTAAATTGTACAAATGTTTTGTTCAAGGTTTTACTAGGAAAGCATAGAAATATAATCTATGTATTGTGCAAATCAACACATAATAAAAAGACACTAGATAAAGTAAAAATGATATAATTTTTAACATCAAGTCCTCTCTTTAATGCCAGTAACAGATTTACCAACAACGTCCAGTTGTATCTGTGGTTGCTCTATTGTTGTTTTCTTTGGAACTGATTATAATAACGTAAGAATGTGCCGTAGAACTGTTTAATACCGCTAATATTTTTTATTTTTTTAGCCGCGTCGTATGAAAAGGGGTCTTATACCGGATGTTCCAGACCAGTAAAGCGCAGTATGGTCAGGAGCTACTTTTTCTACAATAGAGCAGACATTTTAGCTCCTGCATACTGCGTTGAATTTTCAGGCTGTTCTGTTAGCGACGCTAGCCGCATACGACATATGACCTATATGTGCATGATGCGGCTCAATCGATAATTTTATTTCAGCAGATACTACATGTAAGGCTTGCATTTGTTGAAAATGTGGTCATTTTTTTGTTAACAAACATTGATCTGTAAGAGGTTATACTGAATATTGAATCAGGGCAGATAATTTCATAGTTGTATATGAAGGAGGGAAATAGCAGTAGTATTTAGTTTAAACCTATTTATTTTAGCTCGATTGCATCGAAAGCCGTAGGCTTATATAAACGCTCTCGAGTCCGTTTCCTGGGACTAGAACCAGTACTTGGTGTCTTTGGGGGAGATGAAAGGAACGCTCCCAGTGGGGTTCGAACCCATGATCTCCCGATCGCTAGGCAGACACCATATCCACTACGCCACGGCGATCTTAAAGTAGTAGCAGTAGTATTTACTATAAATATCTTCCACCAGTTCTGATTTGACAAATTGATCGTTCATGGATCACATAAGGAATGATTAACAATTGTTACGAATATAATTGAATTTTACAGTATCAATTTATCTTGAATAATATATATAATTAGTCGAAGTGTTGTGCAGTGAAGGATAAAGATGTATTCGTCTGTAACTCCCGGTTTCGTCCGAAATTATAAAACAACACGTTTTGTAAATACACCAAATTTAATACAAGCAATATGATATTTTATAATAACAGTAAAAACATTGACTATAAATATTGGTCATAAACTTAACCTGGTATGTTGCCTAAAAACTGAGGGAAACTATAAATGCTATTTGTATTGATTTATTTACCTCACTATTTATATTTAAGAAATCGACTTCACTTGATTTTAACAGTCTTTATCCAAATTAATGAATCCATTTACATAACATATCGATATATATAAGTCAGCATCAAGTACACAAATACGGCTATATAAATATATAACTATACAGCAAAAAGTTTAAAACAAACTTGTATAAAGGTCAATTAAATTATCAAAACAAGAAATACGTCTGAAAAAAACACTAATTTTACATTTCGAATGTTGTTCTTAAACTAGTTTATGTATCTTGACTGTGTAGTAAACAGTTTTATTGTATATATAAATGATATATTTCGTTATCTTCTTAACAGCCAACTTATCACAATGGATTTGAAACCTTAAGGTATTACCTGCTTGTTACACGACACTACTAAAATACTAATAAGGCTTATTGTTTTCCGCCTGTGTTATTTCGTACCGGCGATACAGTATATTTGTACATGTACACGTTCTTCATCAAACCTCAGACAAGGTCAAATGTGTCGTGTTCTGAGAAAACTGGGCAAAATGCATGTGCGTAAAGTGTCAAAGCGTAAAGCAGTCCGCGAAGGCTAATCCGGGACGACACTTTCCGCCTAAACTGGATTTTCGCTAGAAGAGACATCATTTAAACGAAAAAAATCCATAAAAGCGGAAATTGTCGTCCCTGATTAGCCTGTGCGGACTGCACAGGCTAATCTGGGATGACAATTTACGCACAAGCAATTTGCCCAGTTTTCTCAGAACACACCACAAATAACAATTCGAATTCATAAATCAATGTTCACAATAAAGTTCAAATTAAACGTTTGAATTAACAAACTGGAATATGTACAAAAGTTCATATAGAAACACTCGAGGAAATTGAATAAATCTATGTGTGTGTTTGTTTGTTTAGTTCAATTAGTTGTTAATTAAGTTAGTTCTTAACAGTAATTGATGTCTAGATCAGGTCCACCTCACACAGATACCAAGTTGTGAGGTTGCAAAGGTAATTAAACCACTCTCCATTCCCATCCATAAACAAACAATCAGAATCTGAATATTCATTATCCGGTTGATATGCCTTCCACTTCTGATGTCTAGATCAGGTCCACCTCACACACATACGGCCATACGTTCTCGCAATAGCCATCATACCACTCTCCAGTCCGATACATAAACAAACAATGCTCATATGAACCATAATTATTCGGTTGATCTGTGGACCATTTCTGGAATCCTGTCTGATTTCGCATCGGAATACGATCACCGCTATGTGCCCATTTCCAGTCTCCCTCGGTAATTCCGTCGCTGCCACCAAGGTGAAGTTTATACCCATATGTATGGTGAATGAAGGCGTTCTCTTCCTCACTGCTGATCTCTACTAGGTACCCACCGATATCAGAGCAGATTTTTGTTGCCGAGTTATAATCCGCAGCACTAAGTGGAAGAACATAGATAGACTTGCCGTGCTTGCCTACTTTACTACCCTCGTTCAAACCATACGCTGTTAAGCGCTTATTCAAATCTGCCTCTGTTTTGATTATCCTCGCATCGAAACTAGGCAACGTCGAGCGCTCATTAAAATCTGCTTCTGATGTGATTATCTTCGCATCGAAACTAGGCAAAGTCGAGCGCTTATTTAAATATGCCTCTGATTTTTTTGTACTCGCTTGGGAACCAGGCAAAGCCGATATAACAAGCTTTACTTCGTCTAATCCGCGTTTAAATGCTTCAGTCAGAGAATCCAATTTAGTCATTACACTATTCATTTGTTCTGTCATTGCAAATATCTCTCGACTTTGATTGACTGTTATGTCATGAATACGTTTAACGTGTAATTTCGTTTCGCTGAGATCTACCTTGTACGATGTCAGGCTCCGGTCCATCCTATCAATATCATTCATTGTAGCATTGACATATCTGTGAATCATTTCAACGTCATTTTTCAGCGACTTTTTCTCAGACTCAAAACCTTTTCTAGTCATGAAACTGTCCATTCGTCCTTTAAGTTCCAGTACGTGTGATTTCGTGTAGCCTAGATCAACCTTGTACGATGTCAAACTCCGGTCCATCCTATCAACATCATTGATTGTAGAATTAACATATATGTGTATCATTTCAACGTCATTTTTCATCGACTTCTTCTCAGACACAAACTCTGTTCTAGTCATGAAACTACTCATTTGATCTTTCATTGCGAATATCTCTCGATTTTGATTAACTGTCATGTCATTAATACGTTTAAAGTGTGATTTCGTTTCGCTGAGATTTGACTCTAATTTGTCTACCCTTGCTTGAAAACTAGTTAGAGCCGAATGGACAATATTCTCTATTGCTGTCATCCTTGTTTCCTGGATCTTATCTTGTTTATCCATTTGGTTCGCTATATCAAGCAATTTAGTCATGAGACTGTCCATTTGTTCTTTACTTTCTCGACTTTGATTGACTGTTATGTCATTAATACGTTTAACGTGGGATTTCGTATCGCTGAGATCTACCTTGTACAAAGTCAGACTCCGGTCCATCCTATCAATATCATTTATTGTAGAATTGACATACCTGTGTATCATTTCAATGTTTGTTTTCAGCACCTTTTTCTCTGACCCGAAAGCTTTTCTAATTACGTGATTGGAGATAAATTGACCACTTGCCTCCTGTCCCTTTTCGGCTTTTTCACATCCGCATTGGCTGACGTTTTGAACTTTACTTGAAAAGCCGTCAGTTCCATGCAAGAGCTGTGCTAACTGGCTGGAAATATTTACCATATCATGGCGAAGTAATCCAATTTCTGCCTCCATGCCATCTCTTATAGAGTTTATCTTTTTATCCAGCACATTTACAATTCCTGAGCAACACACGATGGTTATAAGTAAACTCATCATCGTTAAACTGAAAACGTACGCCATAGTTGTGCTAAACTTTGTGGTTTATATCTACGTAAAAGTCACAAATTTACTAATTATTTTATTTGCTTTTTTTTAAAACCGGTGTCTAATCGTATTGCTCATACACGTTGAACTGTTTTCTGACAACTGAAACATTTTCTCAAAATTGTTATTGGGCCGCTACAGCCAATCAGGAATAGGCACTTCAATTTACACGCGTGTAACCACTTCATGTGGATTTGCGTACGGCGCAATTAGTTCAAGTATTCCGGGATATAGATCAGTATGTGCCCAATATTATGCCTTTGTTTCCAACAGGCTCGTGAGTTGTTCGTACTTGGTAAATAGGATTTCTCACCAATCATATCATACTTTTTTTAATAATAAGAAACCAGAGACTATGTGACATGGTCCGTAAGCTGATTCGGTCAAGTCTGGAAGAGTTTAGTAAACTAAAAATAGTGTGTAAAATAGCTTATAAATCCTTATATTTGTTAATGCTTAATGGAGCTGATTTAAACATATAGCCATAACGATACTGATATGTTCGATTTAGCATTTTTCGGATATGGCCTGTTTTTAGTTTATATTCCAATTGTAATACCAATATTCATAATACGTTTAACAAGTTCTACATGTAATGCTAGGATACACAGACTCACACATATACATAAGCAATGGCAAGTTAGCCGATGCTGACATGTTTATTCGTGATGATTATTGGATATTCTACCACAGTCGCACACCAATAACCAACGCTTGATAATTAAAATGAGAAGGGAGCTTACCGTGGGTTATTACCCCGATATACCAACGGTTGTTTCCTCGCACGCGCTGTGAATACATTCTACCGAATAAACTTACAAAATCTTTTCTTCTTAAAGTACTTATAACCGAACTAACGCACTGGAAGCAACGTTAATTCAATTGTTCTGTATATAAAATAAGTTTTAACAAGAAGAAAAGGCACATGTAAGCTGTGTTTAGGGATCTAGTTTTTATTTGGATTAAGTAGCATATAATTCGGACACTATATTTCGGATGTTATTGAAACACATTTTCGTGGTGGAATTGTCGTAGAATCGTTCTGATGCTTGTTATCAAACCACTCGGGCTACGCCCTCGTGGTTTAATTCCTACGCATCGGAACTCCATACCGTTGGTTATTACCGCAATAACCAACGGTTACCCGTCGATTATTTCTTAATTTTATGAATTTTCAGATAGTTTGTGCATGGTCGTTGCTTTGCGAGGGCCCCTGGTATGAAGAAGTTTCCTGTATTGAAATAATGTATTCAATAGACGGCAGATATGTATTATATAGAATATAAGTATTATGTTTATACATTCGAGCTACCTAATGGGCAATGGTACATTCTGCATTGACCATCCACCTTAGATGCAACACGATGATACAGAAACTGTATTATACAATGCTAATTGAATTATTGCGAACAAGAAGGGATATAATAATACATCTACTTATTCAATTTCATCGTGCCTTACAAAGTTGTTATTAGATTACAATGGTGTATCTGAGCCATTGCGTAATTAAACAGCAATTAAATCGATTGTTTATTCTCTTTCATTGCTTTTAACAAAGCAGGCCTAAATTCATTCATAACAGGCGGTACTATAATAAATTGTATCTTACCACTGCATTGATATCTGCCTGATATAAAGGTGCCTCATATAGTTTTTATATCAGGTTAATATCAGTCAATGATTGGAGGTAGGTTATACTACTATTAATCAAGTATTAAGTCATCATTTTTGGTAACACAGAATCAGATTGAACACAACAAACAATTTAAAACCAATATGTAATATATTTTAGACACAGAAAAGCATCGAAAACAGCAACACTCTTATTTTATAATTATTAATCGGAAGTGCAAGTGACGTCATGATTAACATGTAAAACGTCGTATAACATATTCATTCCCGCTAAAAGGCAGCGTCGTAGCTATTATATTTCATTATTTCTTTTAAAAATGAGGTCGTAAAGCTATGACAAACAGAACAACAGGCAAGCCTCGCAGTTCTTTAATTCTAAGCCTCACCTGGTATATAACACGCATTTCATCCACATATACGCTCATGCGGACAAACGTTGTTTACAATATTTTAGAGACCCTACTTCTAGAATGTAAACGCTTGACGAACACTTTTGTTGATGCAAACACATTTGGTTAGGAAGATGTTGTTTAAATCGCCTTGTCCACCATAAAAAACCTGTAAACTCTGTTGTTTCTTCAAAATTGGTTCGGCTACTCGACAAGCGCTCGTATATGACAGTGGCGGCGGATCAATTTATACATAGGTATATTATTTTTATTTCGTATTTTCATTGTGTCACATCTGGACATTAATTTGCCAATTAATAGTTTACATATTACACGCGTTATTTTTGCGAACAGGCAGCACAACTAAAAGTGTCTCCAATATTTTCATTCCGACAACGATACGCTAAGTTATTCATAGTACAAAGCTGATACCTAATTGTGTCTACGTGTCGTATGAACAAATATTGAGTCTCGCGAAAGATGGCACTATCCGGATTCCATAGTAGTCGAGGGCAGCCATATTGATAATAAATGGTTAAAACTAAATGAAACACCGTTGTAAAAAAATGCGAGAGTCGACAAGCGATATTATTACAGCGATATTTGAACAGTACAAATATCGCGTGTCGCTTCGTGTAACGTGTGTCGCCCTTTGAACGCAAGACACGATATTTTGCGCGATACTCAAAGCGACACACGATATTCTGCGCGATACACGAAGCGACACACGATATTCTGCGCGATACACGAAGAAACATGCGATATTAACCACGATATATCGTATTTTGGGCTACCTACACAAGGGCGATATTCCGTGGTACATTCTCGCGCGTCGCTTCGTGTTTAGCGCAAAATATCGTTTGTCGCTTCGTGTGTCGCGCACAATATCGTGTATCGCTTCGTGTGTCGTGTGTCGCCCTTGATGAAAGAAGGGCGAGATTATAGATGGCATTATACGGATTCATATATATACACGAGTGTCTGCTGTATTCATATTAATATCAACTTAATAGTAAGTTTAATGCATGTGCGTATCGTGTCGTCCCATATTATACGGGTAAGTCCGCACAGGCTAATCAGGCATTTCAATTTCCCCGTGATGCTAGTTTTCGTTTAAAGGAAGTCTCTTATATAAGAAAATTTAGATAAGACGGCAAGAGTCGCCCGTGTTAAGCATGTTCGGACTGCACAGGCTAATATGGGACGACACTTAGAGCATTTGCATTATGTCAGGTTTACCAAGAACGCTGCTCATTTATATGTTGTCTGGGTTGATTTTAAAACGAAACTGGCAGACAGTTGGGTGCAACTTGTGTATGTTGGTCATATAAACTTCGTAGACTGTTAAATGATCTACAAACACACAATACATGTTGTTGATCAAAGGGGCAACTGGAAGCAGTCGCATTGATATTAACAATAAGAAGCAGAGGATGCAACACACTGCTATTTCACTCTGGATACTTTCCTAAAAGCCCTTCGGGTATTTGGCACTTTATACAGCACATCTTATTCGTGATAATTAACCAGCAGTTCATATACTTGCGCTTTGATGTCAAATAGGTTAACTGTTCAGTACGTTTTATCAATGTATTACTAGGAATGAGGTTGATACACATGGAAACGGTAATCTATTTTAGGATTTGTGATTTCTGATACCTCAAACTTGTAGGATTAACTGAGAATCATATTTTTCTTCAAGTTTCTTCAAGTTTGAAAAATTAAAATAATGCCATAAGTAATTGGTGTGAACACTTAAAAACCGTATATATAACAGTACGGCCACTGATGCTGTATTAAAGTTTTTAAATATCGAGCATTACTAGCATACTGTATAAACGAGAGTCACATTGTTATACTCCCGTGAGTTATTATTATAAAAATCGAATACATTTTGAAGTTTTTACATTCTCTGTTATTTGTCCATCAATATTTATATTCGACCATTGCAATGAAAACTATTATAGATAAAAGTACGTTGTCTGCTAGTAGGTAGTAACAGCATACATACAAAACAATGTCTACCATTTCTGGCTTTCGTTTCCGATATATCGTTTAGAAATAATGCGTTCTTTTACAGAATGACCACAGTTTGGCAACTAAACTGGAGCAACTGGTAATGTAAGCTAATAACACACCGGATATTCCTGCAGCGCAGGCGCACGTCAATCCGCTTTAAGACCTTCTTCTGAAGAGTGAGTAAAGTAATCATGACGTAATGACGTCACCAGGAACACACGCATGTATTATAAAACAAAATAGGTGGGCGGTCACCTCATGCCTATTTGATTCTTGTTTTATTGTTTAGTGTTTACAACTTGTCTCTGGTACTGCGAATGGACTAAGGTATTGACGACCGAAATTTTTATCTAATCATACACAAAATGAGGCACATAAATGAGATTGTTGGTAACCGTTATATCAACAAACAACATGCTTAATCTTATTCCATTTGTATGACATCAATAATAGCATTTATTATAAACCTTTTACGATCGTAAACATTCGTAGAGCCCCCGAATTGCGTGAGCGCCCGTGATTTAATGTTGTTGCTTTTTGACGTCTGCTTAAGTTAATTATCTTAATGGATGTATCGACCATATGAACCGCGTCATGCGAAAATGGGTCTCATGGCAAATGTGACGTTGCGTATGTCAAGACCACTCTGGTCAGGACCTACAATGCCTGTTTATGAGACCATGAAACTTGACGCGAATTTATAGCGGACAGAGACGCTCCTTTCTAGACTGCGCGATTGCATACAAAACTTTTTGGGGGCATAACGCGGCTCATACAGTCTTATTAATAACGTTGTCTTTAAAACGTACCCTGAATAGATTTGAAGGGACTTGTTCACAGATATTGGCATGTTTTGAAGCTTGTCATTAAATGCTTTAAATTGATAAATGTAAACATCGGACCTAAATAGTTCCAGTATAAAACAAGAAGAAAAAATTAAAAAAGAAAAAAAAGTAATCAATACCGATACTCGAACAACTGACCCTTGGAGTAAATGTCTAGCAATCCTCGTAATGTCACAAAATATAACGATACCAACAGAACTCTCCAAATTATTCAATCGTTTCGCGTTTGTAACGCTTTATAATTTTCAGGTTTTAAAATCGTCAAAAGATGCACATAATGGATATTTTAGAGCATTGTAAATGTTCAGTATTACTGTTTCCTCGCTAATATCATAACAACAACGAAAATTTGCAGATCTAAAACATTTATTTTTTCAATTTTGTCAATTTACCAAAACGTAAATAGGTCCCTTTAATTGCACTTACCATTTTGCGTAAGGTCTTTTTTATTTACGTATTTTAAGGAACACATTGGACAAAATGTCTTGCTACGTTATCATGGGATTATTGTCGCCAGGTCAATTTTGATGGACTTATCTTTGTATGTTTACTAGTTATTCGTCACTGTCGTGTTTATTTAACCGCGGCGTATCAAACTTTGTAAATAAACTTGACTTAAAGATGACTTAAATCTAAAATGTATATGTTGCATAAGTCCCAAATGTGTTCTGATAGTCACACAAGCAAACATTTCTTTGACATAGTTCTTGAGTGTGGCTCACTTTTATCTTAACTACTACGACGTTCCGTATTGTTTGTAATGCGATTGTACGTACATTACGAGTATACATGTATGATAAGATAAGATAAGATAATCTTTTATTATATTGACATGTGTTTTCGTACAGGGTATTTACAGACATATCTACAATGCATAAAAGAACACCCGGCCTAATAACCCTATACGTCACCTTAACAACAGTGTAAAAAATAACGTGATCATTATTATACAAATGGACAATAAAATATTTTAGCAACATACTGAGTTCAATGAATAAGTTAGCATCTTCTATATAATATATGTATAAGAACATAACAAGAGTTCAATAATAATATGATATGATATGTACAATGTTATCATAGGTAAGAAGGCATATTTCTAAAAAATATGTAATACGTAGTTGATACTTAGAAGTTCATTCACATAATTATATTATTTTAAAGATTTCAACTGACACAACAGCATACAACATAAATTGTTACTTATATAACATACTGCTTCTGATATACAAAGCATTAACAACAAATTTCGCACACTTTCTAGGATGACATTTAACCAAGAGAACTAATTTATCTTTATTTGGTTGACAGTTAGTATATTCTTCAGAGATCAAAATATTCCCAAATATAACTGGTCATGTGTTCTCATAAAGAGCACATTCAACAAGAAAATGATTTTCATCTTCGACCAGTCCACGATGGCACAGCTTACACCGTCTTTGCTCGGGGGCTTCACCCACACATACCTTCCGGGTATGAGTAATACGGCTATCCGGTGACTCATCGCAAATCAACAAAACTTTTAACAAATACTAGGTTATATGCATTGTATGTATGATCATTGCGCGGACGGGCTGATGAAAGCAATTTCTTTAACAATAAAGTAACAGTAAAAAATGTATATATCTGTTTGAAAAACATGTTTGCTGCCTTGAGTATCGACTCAAACTTACAACCAATTGGAAATTGCTTCATAATTTCATCAGTTTGGATATAGAAACAACGGAAACGGATGAAAGGTAGTTTTATGTATTGTCGTCGTTCCATTTAGTTTGGCTAATAATAACACAAAACAAAGTAGTTTTCATGTTTTTATGATTTTGATATTAACACATAGTAAAGTTACAACATGAACAAAAAGCAGTCAACAAGCGCAATAATACAATTTAAATGAAATTTCTAGTTAACCTTTGATAAAAAAAATCATAAAGTATTGTAAATATGCCATAAACAAAAGAAGTCTTAACGCTTAGCAACGCATAGTTAAATAGTAAGAAGTGCACTTTCAAACTATTTGACAGATCATTTAAGAATCGAATAATGTTTGCATTATCTGTATTTATCAGACAACAAAAAACAACTCTTTGTTTATGTCATACTTGGCTATTAAACATCTCGGGATACTGTTAAGACTATGATAGACAACGTGTGTTTTCCATTTCTAAACCATTTATACGTCTTTTCCAGGTTTAGGTGACATGCTGAAAAATTCCACCTCACTCCAGACAACTAACAATATCACCGGAAGTCAGCCATGGGACGAGCAATTCAGGCCCCACCCTCATGGCAAAACAATTTACTAGACTTACTGACACAGTCAGCTATGTCGGAATAAATTATGGCTCTTCTAACAAAACAAGTAAGGCTTTTTTCCGGCGTGTGTGAGCCACATATTTGTTATTACAATTTTAACTTTGTTACGTCACGTATTAATTTCTGTATGCATTTTTATGAAAGTGATCTGTATAGATAACATGTTTACACAATAATAATTTACCACTTCAAGAAACAATTTGCGCAACATGTCAAATAATTTCATAAAAAATCAATCGACCAGCACTATTCAAAATGCATGTAATGATTAACAATTAGACATGTGTTTGTTTTTGTTTTGTTTTTCTTCAATTTTGTCTTTAAGTAATATTTTTCGTAATATTTTATTTCAAATATATATCACTAACATACTGTTCAATTAAGATAGAATGTGTACAGAGGAAAAGATGTAATGGTTAAACTAGTGTGCAGTTGGGTAACTTGGTTTCGCTCCAAGTCCAATCCTTTATTAAATAAATAAATGTTTAAAAAAAAAGTTTTATTCCGTAGATTGGCTGAGTTGTCATGACAATAAATAGTATGACCGAATTCGTGCATGTTTGCTGTTATAAAAAAACACACAGAAAAAAAACGTAAGAACTACAAGCTTGGTTTATGCGCTGTACATGTGTCTAAAAAAAAACACGTGTACGTTAGCAAGCACATGCAGTAGTAAACAATTGTGAATGGGTGTCACAGTTTAAAATGAGCGTCGCTCTGGGAAATCGGGTCTTAATGCATGTGCGTAAAGTGTCGTCCCAGAGTAGCCTGTACAGGATTATCAGGGGCGACACTTTCCGTCTAAACTGGATTTTCGCTCAGAAGAGACTTCCTTGTAACAAAAACAACATGAACGCGGAAAGTATTACCTTCCAGGGATTCGAACCTAATGCGCTACCACTATATACCATATGGGCTATCATATTTATAAGCGAAATATGTTTTTTTTAAATTTTCATTATATAAATCTTTTATCATTTTTGTGTATACACAATGCAGAACGTTTATATTTTCTTCTCTGTTATATTATTAGCTACGCAGCCCAGGATACGTGTAAATGTTCGAAAAAAATTGTCTAATATGAGAGATATTACATGAACCTTTTTGTGGGAAATTAAATTCTCAAAATAACATTATAAAACGTAATTTCAATAGCGATCAAGTGTTTACCTTGTTAAACTCGTTAAACAAAGGCACAATGTTCTAGCTATAAAATAAATTGTAACATTTTAATTCAGCCACTATCACCATTTGTGTTGTTTTGAAAATTGAATTGAGGATATTTTACTTGTTGATCGCCATTCAAGTCTGTTAAATATGTATACAACTTTTGACAACAATCTTGCGTTGTCTTAAACGTTTATCATATAGCTGTACTAAGACACTGCTATCTAGGTTCACAATAGTCATTACAATTTGAAATAAGTTTAATTCGATTATTCGTAAGCTGAATAATATTTTAGCCTCGCTCTGGGAAAACGGGACATGATGCATGTGCGTAAAGTGTCGTCCCAGATTAGCCTGTGCAGTCCGATCAAAGAAAGTCTCTTCTGATCGAAAATTCAGTCTAGGCGGAACATTTCGCCCCATATTAGCCTGTGCGATCGTCACAGGCTAATATGGGACGACACGTTACGCACATGCATTAAGCCCCGTTTCCAAAGAGCGAAACTTATTTTTAATATTTGTATCTTCGTATAGATGAGTGCTGTCGGTGTTCGTATTCGTCGTCATCTGCGGAACGTTCGTTGACGTCATCCGACGTCATCAGTCACGTGATCGAAAACCGGAGATTGCAGCCATAGCGGCAAAATACTCACCCACGCGCGAACAGAATGACTATGCCGATATCAAAGTAACGACCAATGGTCTGGATATCGTGCACATACAAAATGCAAACAGCGACAAAGTTCATAGTAACGGTAATAAATCTTCTCAGCTTTTTTCTTTAATTAACGCTTAAAATGTCCTGCCAACAATTATTGTTAATTGCATTCCGATTGTAATAACAAATTTGGGCTTTAAGAGACACATTCGAATTGGGTTCTAGCGGATAGCCAGCATGCCTTTGAAAATATCTTGATAACGTTCCCATTTTAAGGATCGAACCCTAACAGCCCGGTGGCATTGCGGACGCCAAATCCATTGCATTGTAACAGCAGTTGGGAATAGATTAATTAATCATCAACAAACATAAAAACAAAAACATTTAATAGAGAAAACTCGTTTACCTGTTAGACCCATGATGCAATGACACATGGTCGCCGTGGCGTAGTGGATATGCTTCCGTCTACCGACCGGGAGGTCCTGGGTTGGATCAACACTGTGGGAGTGCTCTTTCGATTTCCCCAAATATACCAAGTGCTGGTTCTAGCCAGGAAACGGACTCAAACGCGTTTCAATACGGCTAAGGCTTTCGATGCAATAGATCTTACATATATAGGCTGAAATTAAATGAATGGCACGTCATTAAATGTATTGCTTATTCATGTGCATGATTTGCGTATACGGACATGTTTAATGGTAGCATTTATCAACGCATTGATGTTAAGTAAATCAAATTATTTCATAATATTCATTTATGTACATGTTCTATTTTCTACATCCTTTTGCAAATTCGTAGCTTGTCGTATAGATAGCGCTTAAGCTTAAGCTTTTATATTAAGTACCTTTCTTATAATGTTAAAAAAATTACAACTTCTATAAACTGTTAACTGGTTGTATGTTTCCCGCTTTACAATTCTTGAAATAATAAACTATTTTGATTTGACAAGCTTACCACCTGGCTATATGCCCCATAAGGAATCATACAAGGGTTTGTCAACAATATTCAATGGGGATATGATGTCAACGGATAAACAACACATGAAAGGTGATTCCATCAATCCACTTGTCTTAAATGGCGGCGTTTCTAAATCCGAAAAAACAACAACAAAAAAACAAGACACGATAAGTTGTATGATAAAATGTTGAATTCGAATTTTTAAATAATAATAAATAACAATAGTTTGCTTATGTTGTTGTGTCTGTGGTGTCTGCCGTTGTATCTATTGATTGTGTTGTTGGTGATATATATGCGAAGGGTTATAATTACGATGGAGATTAAAATGACTACGACAACGATGACGTTGACGTTGACGATAATGTTGACGATGATGACGATGACGATGACGTTGACGATGACGATGATGACGATGACGATGACGATGATGACGATGATGACGATGAATATGACGTTGACGTTGACGATGACGATGACGTTGATATTGACGATGACGATGACGATGACGTTGACGATGACGATGACGATGAAGATGATGATGACGATGACGATGGTGTTGACGATGATGTTGACGTTGACATTGACGATGACGAGGACGAGGACGATGACGTTGACGATTACGATGACGATGACTATGATGTTGACGATGATGTTGACGTTGACGATGACGATGGCGATGACGATGACGACGACGATGATGACGATGACATGACGACGACGACGATGATGACAATGACGACGCCGATGACGACAATGATGATGATGACGATGATGATGCCGACGATGATGACGATGACGAAGACGATGATGACGATGACTACGACGATGTTGATGACGATGACGATGATGATGATGATGATAATGATGATACCGACGATGATGACGATGACGATGCCGATGACGATGCCGATGACGATGACGATGTTGATGATGATGGCGATGACGATGACGATGACGATGATGATGACGATGATAATGACGATGATCTTGGATTCATAATATTCATATTATGTTCAATCTATATTTTAAATCTTAAAATAGAAATAATAATATTGTAAATTATTTTTGTGAAAAACTTCTTTATTTGGCTAGCTGAATGAACCCCTATATACTGCCAGCATACAATAGATCTGTCAGTAATAGCAATGTCTGTATATATTATTCATGGGGGTAATATGTTGATTATTTTCTGGATTGTTTATTTCAAGGTCGTTCCATACCCACGCCCCTTTTATTTTAAACCTAGTAAAGGCGGAGTTTTTTTTGTATTACAAAACAAAACATTCTTAAAAGACAGGTAAGGTATATGGAACAATGTGTCAAGCATCTAAAGATGACGGGTAATTGTTTTCAGTTCTCGATCATATCAATATTAAAACATACAATTTGAAGAAAAAAAGCTACGTATATAAACACTAAAGAGTAGGAAGTTATTGCCTTATCAAACAATAAATGCAATTGACACCTATTTCTATCGTGACAATATACATAAATAAAAAGTATTTGGACACCGCAGTCAATAGTTATTCTTTAACGCTGTACCTAATAAATAGTGTAATAAGACAAAATTAATATCCGCAATTAACAAAACAACGTGCATGAACAACAAATGCGCGAACAGAGATGTTTGCTTAAAATGAGACATTTTTCAATAAATATCAGAGTTCCCCCCCCCCCAACTGCTTGATACGCACACCAAACGTGTAATTAACTAATAGCCAACTATATTTTTATGACACCATCAAATAGACACAATTCTGGCAATATACGTGTAAATGTATATTACCAAACTGGTTTTATGGGCCCCGTATGTCAAAGTTATAACAACCACGGATGATGAATATTGATGGACAATGTCACTAGAGCTGTTATATTATTAATTGCCCATTCCATCACTCAGGGTTGTCTTTGACGGAAAGGCATTGTGTTACCATGGCTCTGTTGGTTACCATTGTTGCAGTGCTGGTTCCGGCGCCAGTATAGCTGTTTATGGTGTATTGTTACAGAAACAATTCATGTTAATATGTAGAGCATATGAGTCTGCGAGTTACGTTTCACATCAAACGTGGTATCAATCAATTAATGGACGTGCACTTTAATATGATATCAGTCAGGTGTATCCATTAAAATTGGAGAAATGTTTACAATAACAGAAATTTACCCACAATTATCATAAGGGTAAACGACAATGGATTTGTAAATATGACTTTTAACCGTGGCTGGTTAACGTCTTCGATTATTTCCATTTTAAATGTATTAAAGTGTAATGCACAGTTAAATTAACAGAGAATTTTTATTTTACCAAACGAATGAAAAACAATTATAAACACAATATATATGCAAAGTGTATTTTAAACACGAGTATTTTCATATAAATTTGTTGAAAAGAAGATAGACAGGCAAATTGAATGTAACTTAAAAATGGTATTTTTGTCCAAACGTTTTTTTCTGCATTCTAGGAATTTTAGAGAGCGCGATCGTCTGTTTCTCGCTCTACTCGAACGTTCCCAAGATCTTCCACGCGGCATCTGGCGCAGGCGCAGTGAACTGCATACACGGAATCCGGTTTCTAAGCCTCACGTGGGTGATGATTGGACATACGTTCAACTACGGCATAATCTCGCAGGACGAGACCTTCACCGCAGGTATGTATTGTTAGCATTGCGGTTGATCGCAGGTTGTTTCTGACATTATCGCAACAATGCAGAACTATGTGCAACATTGTCTTTGGTTGTGTATGAAGTTATGTACTTTTTGTCCATAGCGCTGTGTTCTCTCCCGTTTGGCATTTGCTCCACTTGTTTTTTAGATTAAGGTTACGGGTTATAGCATGGGTTACATATGACTGAGGATATAACGGGATACATGGACGGGGGATATAATGGGATACATGGGATGGGTATAGAATGAGAAACATAGGACGGGGGATATAATGAGATACATGTGAACGGGATATAATGGGATACATGGGGCGGGGATAGAATGGGTACATTGGACGGGGGATAAAATGGGATACACGGGACGGGGAAAGAATGGGATACAAAGGGCGGGAGATAATGGGATACATGGGACGGGGGATAGAATGGGATACATAGGGCGGGAGATATAATGGGATACATGGGACGGGGGATAGAATAGGATGCATTGGGCGGGAGATATAATGGGATACATGGGGCGGCGGATAACAAGGGATACATTTGACGGGGTATAGAATTAGAAACATAGGACGGGGGATAGAATGAGATACATAGGGCGGGAGATATAATGGGATACATAAGACGGGGATATAATGTAATACAGGAGCCGAAGGATAAAATGGGATACATGGGACGGGGTATATAATGAGAAACATAGGACGGGGGATAGAATGAGATACATGTGGAGGGGATATAATTGAATTCATGGGACATGGGAAAAATGATATACGTGGGGCTGTTGATAAAATGGAATACATGGGACGCCCCGTTCTATAGGCGTCCTTAGGTCATTGCGTTCCCAGTGAGAAGCACCTAGTACACGGCACCATGTTGTACATGTATCTGCTAACGCGAAAGACAAGTTAGCAAGACAGGTTAGTGTTGAGTGGGGAATGGAACCTTCGACTCATGGTTTCCGACGCTACCATACCGTGGAACTGCTTTTATTGCAACTTAGGGTGGTGCGGTAGTCGAGTGGTAACATCTTGGTCTACCATTCCAGAGGTCGTGTTTCAATCCCTGGCCGGGGCTCTGGAAATTTCAGAAATGCTTTAAGTATTTCCCACCCAACTAGATATGTTATGGTATGAAACCCAGGTAATTCTCGCGTGTATCGGTGCTATACACTGAGCACGTAAAAGAACCAAGGGGTCTATTCGCAAAGAGCTAGGGTATCGCACCCGGATTCCTTGTATCTAAAATACTGTCTCTTCTACTTGTTGTCTCTTCAGCAAAACCAAAGGACCCCATTGGAAATAAGTGCTTGCACTTTCATGGGTTCTCCTTGACTGCAAGGTCAAAATAAATACAACTCCTTGTTGTTGTTCCCACTTTTTATTTATCTCCTTCCATGCCATGGAATCACTAATTGCAGACCAATCCATCTTATCGTACGGTAATGATAAAATGGTTTGTTGTGAGCACTGTTGCTGTATATATTTACAGAATCTTCTGTGCCAAATAATCATTGCGTATATTCAGAGAAGAAAGTCGCGAAATCTGCTCAAATTTACCGAAATTGACATTGGTAAATGTCAAAAGCATTTTGGAGACACAGATACTGCACATTTTAAATAAATAATCTCGGTTGATGATCTATTTTTATTCATTTGCGGTTTAAACAGTCTTTGTTTTTGTTGGTGTTAAATAACACTGCTTTGAAACAATGCCTTCCTTGTTGATTTTATAGCAGTTTTTAAATCTGGATTTCGGGATATCGAAGTGTACAAGTTATTTATGTCGTTGTTCTTGAAGTAAGTGTCAAATAAAAATGCGGTTAAAGAAAAGCTTCCGACATGATTCGCTAATGTTTAAACTCTAATATGCAATGTTTTCTAATTTGACTTCGATTAAAAATGTACAACTTATAAATAAACAATTGCTGACGATAAGACCACACAACATAAACGTCAATACGAATGTACTTTAAAGATGTTTACATCTGAAGCAATCTATTAAAACTTTGTACCGAGCGATTTATCGAGTATTCAAGAAAAAAGTAACTCATAATCACACATATTTCCAATGAGTGAATAAGCGTTATGTGTCATTTTATTCCTTTAAGTGTGTTCACACAATATACTTTTTTTATCCCAATTAAGACAATCTTCTGGATTTCGTGCCCTACTACCAGAGGTTCACCTATCAAGCTGTCATAGGAGGAGGGTTTGCCGTGGATACGTTCTTTGTCCTGAGGTATTGCAAGAGAGAAAGGTCGTCAATGACAACTAAAATATGCACACATAGTATTTTATGCTTTCTGATGGTTTATAGAGAAATATCAGTGAATTAAGACTGATACATGTAATTCACTGTTTCACACAGTGAAAAATAACAGTGACAATTATCGATAATTTTCACTGTTTTACTTTGAAATAACCTATTTTTGGACGAAATTACACAATTATTCCAGCGAAATTCTCCAGTTAAACTCTTTTACAATGTGTGTAAATATAAAACGCATGTCCATTTTACCGGCTAGCTCTGATGATAAAGCGCTGAACTAAAAATCCGATGATCGCGGGTTCGATCATTAAGCAAACAGCGCAGACCCAGATGAGACGCCGCATCATGCGGCGTCTCATCTGGGTCTACGCTGTTTGCCACCCGGACTCATAACTAGTGTGTGGATTGGTCATGTAATACTTTCTATGCCCATTCTCTCCCTACCTCTGATTCAAGTAGCGCAGTTGTCAGTTACTGACATAAGTATGTGCATTCAGTATAGTACACACGCGCACCGGGAAAAAGTGTGACTTGATAAACTGACCGCCGTGATATGGCTAAAATATTACTGTTGATGTACTGTTGAAAAAAAGAGCGAAATATCAGACACAAAACAAAAAAATAAAATAATTTATCAGAAACATTTGATCAAAACTAAATTCTTCTCATTGCAATATGTCCTGTTTTAAAGACGTTTTACCTATGTAACATGAACAGAACAGAACAGATAGTTTATTTGCGACTTATACAGCTCATCGTCAAAAACAATAAATCAATCATAAATACATATACATACACATGCGTCAAATTAACAACAAATGTTAATGCATTTTTACAAATTTATGAGTTTTGTGAGAATGCAATATGAAAGAGAAGGCTCTTAATTGTTAAACAACAGTAACATGACAATAAACATCAAAAAAAAAGAAATATAATGTTTTTTTTAAATGTTTATTTTACAAATTAATTTTATTTGTATATAATAATGTGAAATAATTAAATGCCGTAAGCAAATAGTTTAAAGTACTTTTGCTTTTCAAACGCTTCATATATGTGTTATGAGTTTCAGTGTTTGATAATTGGTTTAGTAACAGCGGATCAAACCAAAAAAAAGTTTAACGTAATTTATATTTATTATTTCAGTGGGTTTCTGGTGACTTGGTTACAGCTGAAGGAGATGCACAAACGCAATAAATGCGCCCTCGGGGACTGGATTATGTACTACTTCCACAGGTTTTGGAGGTGAGATACATAGAATAAAAAAATGTATATTTTACACATATTTCGCCGTTTAAAATATTATAAACACAGGAATTATTTACGTTTACAATTAAAATGCAACGGTTTTTCTTCACATACAAAAATAACGGAATACGGTTTGAACAATTTTCTCAACATGGTTGTATGTGTAAAAGTTTGTTTATTTTCGCGATTTGTTTATGATCACACACACATGACAATTGATATTAAATAGATTAAAAAGATATTAAATAGGCCGCCGTGGCTTAGTGTATATGTTGTCAAAGCGACCGAGAGGTCATGGGTTCGATATCCACTGTGGAAGCGTTCTTTAGATCTCTCCAAAGACATCAAATACTGATTATTCCCAGCAAAAGTTTCGATAAGCTTTCGATTTAGTCGAGCTTAAATGAATAATTTAAACTTTAAACTGTTTTTTTTAAATAGATTGACGCCGATATACATGATGGTCCTGATGCCGTCACATATTCCAACTCTTATTCATTAGATTGACGCCGATATACATGATGGTCCTAATGACGTTTGGGTGTCTGTACCAGTACATGGGATCAGGTCCGTTCTGGCCCAGCAAGCTCTGGTCGGCCGAACACTGCAAGACCGTCTGGTGGACAAACCTGCTCTATGTGAACAACCTCGTGTCTACTGATGCACAGGTTTGTATGTGAACAACCTCGTGTATACTGATGCTCAGGTGTGGTCACTTAACGTCTGTTTACCAACGCACAGGGGTCATCACCTAAATCACTTGCATTATATAAGCCTCGGTATGGAAAAACAGAGATGAATGCATGTGCGTAAAGTGTCGTCACAGATCAGCCTGTGCAGTCCGTACAGGCTTATCAGGGACGTCACTTTCCGCCTGAACTGGATTTTCGCTAAGAAGATACTTCAATTAAGAGAAAAATTCCATAAAAGCGGAAAGTATTGTCCCTGATTAACCTGTGCGGACTCCACAGGCTAATCTGTGACGACATTTAACGCACATGTATTAAGCCCAGTTTTCCCAGAATGAGGCTGATATTTTGATTTTGGTATGGTGACAGAAAATTTGGTTTCACCTTTGAAATGCCTAAATAGTTGCAAATCCGTTATCTTGTTGTTGTTTGTGTGTGTGAATAATTTGAACACTTTGCTGAGTATACGTTTCCACAGTGGAACTTTTTTACGTCGGTACTTTTAATGTAACTTAACATTTCTTATTTTCCAAATGTTGCCTTTTTCAACCGGAGGATGACCACTAACATACACCGCGCTACATTTATTGTTAACTATTGAGTAGTTGTGATCATACAGTTTTTAGTGCGCTTAGTTTTGTTTATATATGGGCCTCGCTCCGGGAAAACGGGGCCTATTTTATATGCGTTACGTTTTGTCCCAGATTAGTCTGTTCAGTCCTAACAGGCTTATCAGGGACGCAACTTTCCGCTTGTCGTTCAAAAGAACTCTATTTTTTGCGAACATTAAGTTTATGCACGCACAGGCAAATCTGGGACGACAATTTACGCACATGCACTTAAACCAGTTAACTCAGAACGAGGCTCATACATATTTATTTTCAGTGTATGGGGCACACGTGGTACCTGGCAGACGATATGCAGTATTACGTCATCACACCAATATTTCTTGCCCTTATGTACATGTAAGCATCGAAACAGGCAGTAATGTAAAACACCACTAAGTAACTTTGAAAAAAATGTCCGTATTTTGTTTGATAAAAGAAAACATTGCTAAATGTTATTGGAAAATGCAAACACTATAAGGTGTACAATGTTTACATCATAACTAAAAATACGAAGGAATAACATACAACTCACTTATATTGTATCTTGATTTAAATAGTATACTCATATTGATGATATTGACAATGCATTTACATATTTACACTGAACGCTATTGTTTTAACCCTTTGCATGCTGGGAAATTTGTCGTCTGCTAAAATGTCGTCTGCTGAATTTTTAAAATAAGCATTTTCTTCGATTTTGTTTCAAAGAATACTATCAGAATAGCAAACAGTTTGGATCCTGATGAGACGCCACGTTCTGTGGCGTCTCATCTGGATCCAAACTGTTTGCAAAGACCTTCAAAATCCGGTTCCAGCGCTCAAAGGGTTAACTACCGGTATACAGATGACATTTACCAGTAAAACTGACTTCAAAGTCATTTATTGTATGCTTTTCTATAGTTTACAGGGAAATATCAGTTACTTAAAATTTGGTATTTACTGTGTCAAAATGTAATAATTTATATGAAAATTATCGATATTTATCAATGTGTCTTGTTCTTGTTTCCCCAGTTGATATAGCAAATGAAAGGAAACAACAACGATGACGGATTCAAAAATAGTGAAATTGCGTAATTATTTCGAGTTAAATGCGTTATTATTCCCGCACAATTATGTAGTTTAACCCTTTTAAATGTAACCAAACGCTGGAACAGCGTACACAATAGAAAGTAAATTGTTTGGTTTCGTGAGCATATGTCATTAATAATACACTCGTTGCTGCGCCACTTCTAAACGGATTGAATTGTCTGATCACTCGTCCATTTAAATCGAGAATATAACGAAACCAACGAATATCCTCCATATATTTGGCTAAAAGTGAACAATGATCAATGGCGTAGGCCTAATCGTTTGGCCCTATGTTGAAGTTTTGGACTTTTAAAAAAATTGTATTGGCGTAGTGCATATGGTGTCTGCCTAGCGACAATGAGGTTACGGATTCGATCCCCAGTATGGTTCTTCCCAGGGAACGGACTCACGTGCGTTTCAATAAGCCTAAGGCGTTCTATGCAATCGAGCTAAAATAAATACAATTACACGTTTAGTAATGTAATTTTGTTTCCAGCAAGCCGTTGCTAGGGGCACTGTCGACGCTTCTGTTGCTAGGTGTTGGAATAGGAGTAACCTACTGGAAGGAGCATGACGTCAACGGGAACTTCTTCTCGTAAGTGTGAATGTTTTCTATGAGTTCATTTAAAATACGAGCCTCGCTTTGAGAAAGCGGGCCTTTATACATGTGCGTAAATTGTCGTCCCAGATTAGCATGTGCAGTCCACTAAGGCGTATCAGGGATGGCCGCCTAAACTGGGTGTTCGCTAAGAAGAGAATTTCCTTAAACGAAAAATACCATTAAAGCGAAAGTGTCGTCCCTGATTATCCTGTTCGGACTGCACAGGCTAATCTGGGAAGACACTTTACGCACAGGCATTAAGTCCAGTTTTCGCTGAGCGAGACTCATATTTTTATAATTCGCCAACGCCAACGCAAATAACAATGCAAACATCTTTTCAACAAATAAGAAGTTTGAATCTTCTACGTAGAATAGTCTGATAAACTCTTAATACATGATTAATCAGGTTCTTTTTTTAAAAGAACAGAGACATATGTTACATAAAACGGTTTAAATGAACGGAAAAAAAGAAGCTGATATTTTAAAGGATTACTCAGAGGGGGGGGGGGNCTAAGTCGAAACATCAAAGCCGCTTCACAATATACAAGTAATGTTATATAATATACGTGTGACTCTTCCTAGTGATTTGATCAGCATGAATACTGATCTTGCAAAAAGAAAATATATTAAAACACAGAAATACTTATTACGCATGATATGTTATTTGATCAACCTGTTATTCTTCCAGCACCGAACTGTATGCTAATTTGTTTTTGCAAATTGATTTAAAATTGGTTTTGGACCTCCCATCGATGTTTATATAGAACATACATTATTGTAGAATATTATTAAGTGTTTAAATTGGGATTTTATATAACTTGGATATGCGTTCGTTATAAAGATACGCATGTGCCAGATTAATTTAATTTATATAATTTTTAATTTGTTATTGTTTTATATGATACATGCTATGCTTAAACAGCTTACACAATAATTATATGAGCCTCGTTCTTGGAAAATTCTGCCTCATGCATGTGCGCAAAGTTTCATCTCAGATTCGCATGTGTAGTACGCACAGGCTAATCAAGGACGACACTTTCCGATTTTAAGGAATTTTGTTATCCTTGATTTAAAGATATTATCCTTGATTCGCATGTGTAGTACGCCCAGGCTAATCAGAGACGACACTTTCCGATTTTAAGGATTTTTTGTTTAAAATATGTATCTTCTAAACGAAAATCTAATTTAGGCGGAAAGTATTGTCCCTGATTAGCATGCACAGGCTTATATGGAACGAAACTTTACGCGAATGCATTAAGCCCATTTTTCAAACAATGCAGCTCATATCCTTGCATTATATATAATACAAGTTATTTGGCTCGCTTTTGCTTCAGAATGAAGTCGGACGGAGGCAAGTACTGGAAAGAGGTTTATACAGTACCCTGGTGTCGAGTTGGTTGCTGGGCAATTGGCATGCTATTGGGACTACTGATATGCAAGCGGGGAAACAAACCGATAAGGAATAAGGTGAGTCATGGTTATGTTCGAATTTGCCGTTGGTATGCTGTTGGGACTACTAATATACAAGCGTGGCAACACTCCGATAAGGAATAAGGTGAGTCATGGTTATGTTCCAATTGCCGTTGGCATGTTATTGGGACTACTAATATACAGGCGGGTTGACAATCCGATAATGAATAAGGTTAGGCATGGTTATGTTCCAACTATTGTTGACATGCTAATTGTAATCCTAATAAACAGGCGGGTCGACAATCCGATAAGGAATAAGGTTAGGCATGGTTATGTTCCAATTATTGTTGACATGCTATTTGTACTACTAATATACAGGCGGGTCGACAATCCGATAAGGAATAAGGTTAGGCATGGTTATGTTCCAATTATTGTTGACATGCTAATTGTACTCCTAATAAACAGGCGGGTCGACAATCCGATAAGTAATAAGGTTAAGCATGGTTATGTTCCAATTATTGTTGACATGCTATTTGTACTCCTTATAAACAGGCGGGTCGACAATCCGATAATGAATAAGGTTAGGCATGGTTATGTTCCAATTATTGTTGACATGCTATTTGTACTCCTAATAAACAGGCGGGTCGACAATCCGATAAGGAATAAGGTTAGGCATGGTTATGTTCCAATTATTGTTGACATGCTATTTGTACTACTAATGTACAGGCGGGTCGACAATCCGATAAGGAATAAGGTGAGGCATTGTTATGTTCCAATTGCTGTCGGTATGCTATTTGTACTAGTCTACTAATATACGGGCGGGTCGACAATCCGATAATGAATAAGGTAAGGCATGGTTATGTTACAATTATTGTTGACATGCTATTTATACTACTAATGTACAGGCGGGTCGACAATCCGATAAGAAACATGGTGAGGCATTGTTATGTTCCAATTGCCTTAGTCATGCTATCTGTACTACTAATATACAGGCGGGTCAACAATCCGATAAGGAATAAGGTTAGGCATGGTTATGTTCCAATTGCTGTCGGTATGCTATTTGTACTACTAATATACGGGCGGGTCGACAATCCGATAAGGAATAAGGTTAGGCATTGTTATGTTCCAATTATTGTTGACATGCTAATTGTACTACTAATATACGAGCGGGTTGACAAGCCGATAAGAAATAAGGTTTGGCATGGTTATGTTCCAATTATTGTTAACATGCTATTTTTACTACTAATATACAGGCGGGTCGACAATCCGATAAGGAATAAGGTTAGGCATTGTTATGTTTAAATTGTTGTTGGCGTGCTATTTGTACTATCTATATATAGGCGGGTCAACAATCCGATAAGGAATAAGGTGAGGCATGGATATGTTCCAATTGTTGTTTGCATGCTATTTGTACTACTAATATACAGGCGGGGCAACAAGCCGATAAGGAATAAGGTGAGGCATGGATATGTTCCAATCGCCGTTGGCATGCTATTGGTTATAACGAATAAACAAGCGTGGGAACAAGCCGATAAGGAATAAGGTGAGGCATGGTTATGGTACAATTGCCGTTGACATGATATTAGGACTAATTATATACACGCGTGGCCACAATCATATAAGGAATAAGGTGAGGCATTGTTATTTTCCAATTGCCGTTGGCGTGCTATTGGGACTTCTAATGTACAAGCGGGGCAACAATCCTATAAAGAATAAGGATAGGCATAGTTATGTTGAAATTGCCGTTGGCATGCTATTTGGACTACTTATATACAAGCGGGGAAACAGCCTATAAGTAATAAGGTGAGACATGGTTATGTTCGAATTGCCGTAAGAATGCTATTGGGACTTCTAATATACAAGCGTGGCAACAAGCCGATACGGAAAAAGGTGAGACATGGTTATGTTCAAATTTCCATTGGCATTCTATTGGGACTACTAATATGCAAGAGGGGCAACACGCCAATAAAGAATAAGGTGAGGCATGGTTATGTTCCAATTGCCGTGGGCATGCTGTTAGGGCTACTCATATTCAGACGGGACATCAAGCCGATAATTAATTAGTTGAGGCATGGTTAGGTTCTTATTGCCGTTGACATGCTATTGAGACGACTAATATACAAGCAGGGAATCAAGCCGATAAGGAATAAGGTGAGGCATGGTTATGTTTCATTTGCCGTTGGGATGCTATTAAGACTACTAATATACAAGCGGGGAAACAAGCCGATAAGGAATAAGGTGAGGCATTGTTATGTTTCATTTGTCGTTGGGATGCTATTGAGACTACTAATATACAAGCGGGGAAACAAGCCGATAAGGAATAAGGTGAGGCATTGTTATGTTTCATTTGTCGTTGGGATGCTATTGAGACTACTAATATACAAGCGGGGAAACAAGCCGATAAGGAATAAGGTGAGGCATTGTTATGTTTCATTTGTCGTTGGGATGCTATTGAGACTACTAATATACAAGCGGGGAAACAAGCCGATAAGGAATAAGGTGAGGCATTGTTATGTTTCATTTGTCGTTGGGATGCTATTGAGACTACTAATATACAAGCGGGGAAACAAGCCGATAAGGAATAAGGTGAGGCATTGTTATGTTTCATTTGTCGTTGGGATGCTATTGAGACTACTAATATACAAGCGGGGAAACAAGCCGATAAGGAATAAGGTGAGGCATTGTTATGTTTCATTTGTCGTTGGGATGCTATTGAGACTACTAATATACAAGCGGGGAAACAAGCCGATAAGGAATAAGGTGAGGCATTGTTATGTTTCATTTGTCGTTGGGATGCTATTGAGACTACTAATATACAAGCGGGGAAACAAGCCGATAAGGAATAAGGTGAGGCATTGTTATGTTTCATTTGTCGTTGGGATGCTATTGAGACTACTAATATACAAGCGGGGAAACAAGCCGATAAGGAATAAGGTGAGGCATTGTTATGTTTCATTTGTCGTTGGGATGCTATTGAGACTACTAATATACAAGCGGGGAAACAAGCCGATAAGGAATAAGGTGAGGCATTGTTATGTTTCATTTGTCGTTGGGATGCTATTGAGACTACTAATATACAAGCGGGGAAACAAGCCGATAAGGAATAAGGTGAGGCATTGTTATGTTTCATTTGTCGTTGGGATGCTATTGAGACTACTAATATACAAGCGGGGAAACAAGCCGATAAGGAATAAGGTGAGGCATTGTTATGTTTCATTTGTCGTTGGGATGCTATTGAGACTACTAATATACAAGCGGGGAAACAAGCCGATAAGGAATAAGGTGAGGCATTGTTATGTTTCATTTGTCGTTGGGATGCTATTGAGACTACTAATATACAAGCGGGGAAACAAGCCGATAAGGAATAAGGTGAGGCATTGTTATGTTTCATTTGTCGTTGGGATGCTATTGAGACTACTAATATACAAGCGGGGAAACAAGCCGATAAGGAATAAGGTGAGGCATTGTTATGTTTCATTTGTCGTTGGGATGCTATTGAGACTACTAATATACAAGCGGGGAAACAAGCCGATAAGGAATAAGGTGAGGCATTGTTATGTTTCATTTGTCGTTGGGATGCTATTGAGACTACTAATATACAAGCGGGGAAACAAGCCGATAAGGAATAAGGTGAGGCATTGTTATGTTTCATTTGTCGTTGGGATGCTATTGAGACTACTAATATACAAGCGGGGAAACAAGCCGATAAGGAATAAGGTGAGGCATTGTTATGTTTCATTTGTCGTTGGGATGCTATTGAGACTACTAATATACAAGCGGGGAAACAAGCCGATAAGGAATAAGGTGAGGCATTGTTATGTTTCATTTGTCGTTGGGATGCTATTGAGACTACTAATATACAAGCGGGGAAACAAGCCGATAAGGAATAAGGTGAGGCATTGTTATGTTTCATTTGTCGTTGGGATGCTATTGAGACTACTAATATACAAGCGGGGAAACAAGCCGATAAGGAATAAGGTGAGGCATTGTTATGTTTCATTTGTCGTTGGGATGCNGAAAGCATTGGTGAGTATTTTGAAGTGGATTCTTTTTTCTACTGGGAGCCAGTGTAATTCTTTTAGGATCGGTGTTATATGACTATAGCGGGATGTTCTTGTGATAACACGCGCCGCAGTGTTTTGAACATTTTGTAGTTTCTTGATAGCTTATGTTTGTGTTCCATACAGCAGTGCATTGCAATAGTCTAACCGAGATGTGACAAGTAAATTGGCCAAGGATTTTGTGGCATTTGGTGTTAGATATTGCCTGATGTGACCTATTTGCCTAATCTGACCGAAACATGATCTACTTATAGCATTAATATGGTGTTCCATGTTCATTCTTGAATCAAACCAAGCACCGAGATTTCGAACGTATTGGGATGGTTTAATTATATTAGAATAAGAACATTTATTATAAACAACAGTTGGGCAATTATAATATATGTCAATCTCATATATGCTGATGTTCTTCGCAATTACACCAGCAAAGAATTATGTATACTACTCAATATATGCAATAGAAGAATTTTGATGTTTGTTCTAATTGTTACTATATCTTCGTAACACGTTGCTGAATTGTTAAATTGGGTAAAGATCAGTTTTATCTGTTCAGCCTAATGACTTTGCACAATTAACATGTATTATTCAGCTCTGTATATACGTTTATTGACAATATGAACTAAAGCTTCTAAAACAGTGATTCAATTACCGCATGAATCCCAAGAACATTGCACCATTATAGTGTATCATTCAGATCTGTAGATACATTTACCATGTAATAATGCTGCTAAAATAGTCATTGTATTACCGTGTTTACGTTTCAAGATAACCCAACAGCGAAAGCTTACATCATGTATGTGCTAATGCCTTTCAAGATATGTTAATGCATTGTGCTTGCAAGATTAATGAGTAAGATCTGCTAGATAATTTATGTCTTGTTGAAGTTTATCATTCGGACCAGAATTAAATTCCGTATGATACACACTACCATTATAAAATTGCAATTAAAATGAATATACATACAAAGGAAATTAGTGTTAAATGTTTTAAACTTCTTGTGTAAGCTAAACCAAAGTACTACAGTCATAAGTCACAAATACGTTTATTGAATTTGAAAAAAGTTAAATGATACATGCCTTACAGTGTGTGTGATTGCTGTTGCTACTCCATTAAAACATCATCGATTCCGCTTGGGGGTAGGGACAACAAAGACAAAACAACATCCGCTTATAGTAGAAATCAAGAGAGCCGCGTTCTGGGAAAACTGATCTAAATTTATGTGCGTAAAGTATTGTCCCAAATTGGCCTGTGCGGATTGCAAAGGCTTCTATGGGACGACACTTTCCGTTTTTATGTTAACTTTCATTAAAACAATGTGTCTTCTTTGCGAAAATCCAGTTAATGCGGAAAGTGTCGCCCCTCATTAGCCGGCGCGGACTGCACAGGCAAATCTGGTACGACACTTTACGCACAGGCATTTAGCCCCGTTTTCTCAGAGCGCCCCTCAATAATCTTTGTTTTAGGCTCTGGTTCTTGCTGGGTGGATAGCGGCTGCAGCCACTGCCTTGGCCATCATTTATTTCCCGTACGGGGAGAACAAAGACGGGGGCGAGCCCTGGACGCGCACCCAGAGGGCGTTCTACGAGGCGCTGGGACGCCCTGCGTGGGGTCTCTGCATCGCTTGGGTGATATTTGCCTGTCATACGGGATGCGGAGGTTGGTGACTGAGTTTTTTGTATGTTTAATTAGAAAACCGTGTATAACGCAACTATGCATAACACGTACCCTGGTTTTTTATAATGCTCAAATGCAGATAAAATGATTTGAAGCCAAGAAAACTAGCAAATAGGTAAACGTTATCTTAATCATTAAACGTTCATACGTGGCGTTGTTTCAATTGGTATACAAAATGTTAAATTTGTCATTAAATCGATGCAGTGTAATTGTCGAAGACCAAATACGCAAATATTACACATATGATGGTTGTATCGAATTTAAATATGTTTTTAATAATACTGCGTTAGTCTAATTTTACTCGTTCCGAAATTGCTACATTTGGTTCATATTGTAAGAAACGATGATTAGAGAACGTATTAGGGCTAAATAATAATTCTTGCAAATAACGAAACTTTTTTTACTGTTAGTGCAGTTAACATTATATCTAAACGATCTGTTTTGAGCTATGTTCTGCTTACCTTATATTTGAATCGCGTTCTTGCATATGTGTACAGTGAGGTTCCAGAATACGCTGTGCAGTCCGCACAGGCTAATCAGGGACGACACTTTCCGCTTAGACTGGATTTTTGTTTCGAAGAGACTTTTTGTATACGAACATTCCATATAAAAGCGGTAAGTGTCGTCCCAGATAAGCCTTTATGGACTGCACTGGCGTATCTGGGACGACACTTTATCCACATGTATTTAACTTCGTCAACTCAGAGCATGGCTCAAATATAATTAAGCGGTTGAATATTATACATCACAAATCTTTAACAGAAAATGTATAATGCCCTAATGGAACAATAAAGTTTAATTATTTGCAAGAAATATAAGCCCTTATTTAGTCCCTAACGCTTATTTTAATTATAGGCATAATCAACTCGTTGCTGTCCTGGAACGGCCTGATTCCTCTCTCCCGCCTCGCCTACGCCGCGTATCTCGTCCATCCGATCGTCATGGAGGTCTACTTTTCCTCGCGGAGGACTCTTTTCCACGTCAATGATTACAGTATAGTGCGTATCAATATGGGGCTTTAAAAATTGTTGAATAAAGATGCCCTCTGTAAATACAAAATTTAGAATCTGTGAAATGTATAATCTGGTCATGAAGAAAAAACAAGTCAAAAGTATATTTCAAACTTGCAAGTCATTCTATATTTCATGTTCTAAAATGTTATACTCTTTTTAATGGAATTTATTTGAAAACTTTAAACCCCGTTTTTCACCATGATGAGAATTACAACACAAATACATTTCATGTCACTAGAATATAATGGATATTCCCATACAAAGGTATTAAAGGAACATTTTGTATTAAAGGTTCGATCGCAATACTAAATTATTATTCATAGTAATAATGATAACACTAATCATTGCTTTTACTCATCGCTTTCATTTTGCATAAAAACACAATTGTATAATTGTTTTAGATATACTTGTTCCTGGGCCATTTCGGTATGACGTACATGGTGTCGTTCGTTGTCTCGCTGATGTTTGAGGCCCCGGCCATGGGATTAGAAAAAGTCATGTTCAGACCAAGTCGAAAGTCTTAACCGACATGACAAGTTGAGATCAGCAGATCTGTGCATTTTGGTACATTTGTGTACAAATTAAAAGTCTTAACTGGCATGACATGTATTGATCTGTTGATGTGTGGAAGATATGTACATTTTGTACAAATTAAAATTGCTTATGTGATAGAAATTGCAATTTAATACCGTATTTGTATATTAAGGTCCTAGAACTGTAATGCAATTAGTGTAATTTTGTCTCATTTTCTAACTAACCGTTACTCCGAACGTTTTCAATGTATGTGCGTAAAAAAATTCTGTCAAAAATCAAAAGATAGTGATGCCATTCGCGACAGTCTAAGTATTAAAAAAACAAAAAAAAAAAACAAGCGCCTCTGTGTTGAAGAAGTATTGCTCCAGAGCCGTCAAACTTTTGTATTGAACTTTTTTCCTGCTTTTAAATTTTTTTTAGTCTATGCCAAATATGACACTGTTCTCCAATGATGAATAACAAATAAATGCCATAAAATTATGAAAAAGTGTGAACGATTCCCTTTATTATCCAATGTATTTCCTCCGGCTTTTACATTATGGAAAACGAATTATCAATTTGTAGGTGAGTAATTCCTTCCTAATGTGTGTATGTAACATGTAAACATATTATTGGATCCACTATGAAATGCGTATGTATCATCGAATATTTTCACATAATTTTAACAGATGTTTGCACAATTGAATTATTGTGTATGGAACTACGTCATTCTGAATATCATTGCTTTGATGAGCAATATGAACTGAGATTTATGCAATATTTTGGATCCGATTTAGTTTTTGATTCAGAATACCATAAAGTTAGAAAATATGCGATAAAATACCATGTCGCATTACAGTTCTAAAACCTCAACGGACGCTATTGTACAATTTAATCTTCGAATGTTTGTACATATTAATATTTAATTATTTTTTATTTGTGAAATTGTGAAATTGTTAAAGAGCATGCAGTTATTGTTTTTTGATATTGTTGTTTTATTCACAGAAATAATCTCTTAGTATGCACCTATGTACACTAAGGTTTTCATAAATGTTAGCCTCTCTCTAGGAAAACGGGGCTTACTGCATCTGCGTAAATTGTCCCATATTAGCCTGTGCAGTCTGCATATGTTAATCAGGTACGACACTTTCCGCTTTTATGATAATTTTAGTTTAAAGAAAGTATCTTCTTAGCAAATATTCAGTTTTGGCCGAAATTGCGTCTCTGATAAGCCTGTGCAGACTGCACAGGCTTATCTGGGACGACACTTCACGCACATTCATTTAGCCGAATTGTCATAACCGAGGCTCAATGGTTATGAATCTGACGCGAATCTCTCCGTATCTGAAAGGACGTAATTTGTCTACTGTATTTACTTGTGCTTGCAAAGGGAAATAAAATTACAATACAATTATTCCACAAGACAACATTTGTTTTGTCCCATAACATGACGTCTGATCGTGCTAGGTAAGAACATTTAGTAAAATGTATATAATGCTATGGCTTTTTGTTCACCTGCTTAGTAAAATAAATCTATTATTGTTTTGAACTGAGTGTTTGACCAGCATTTGAGGAATGTGAACTTATCATTCTTGCGAAAATTAGAAGCATACTAACAAATAAAAGGAGTTATTCAATACGTGCGACATTTTTTCATTCCAAGATATGTTTTTTATCTGCAATATTTCCAGAATGGGTTTACCTGCTTGTGTCATAGCTAACATTGACATATATTTCTATATTTCTATAATTTAATCATGAAATACCTGTACATTCTGTAAAATAACGGTACACATTTCATAGTACATAGATAATTTGAATGTTTTTTTTTTAAGTCTATGTAGTAAATCCTTTCATTGGCGGTTTACTTATGTTTTTTACAACGAAAATAATAGTTTAAATACATGTTCATGTATTCGATGTTCTGTAAGCATTTTGAACGAATGAGAGTTATTTTTAATAAAACAATTCTTCATATCATATTACGATTTTTCTTATTCACTTTTGTCTGCAATTCTGAATCCCAAAGAATAAATAGTCTGACTATAAAACACATGTTTAACCATGTATGCATGTTACAAACGTGACTGTCACATACTAGTATATCAACACAGAGGCACTCAAATGACATCAGCAGGAGAGAAATCTTTTCACCACTACGTGGTCATAGTAGTAGTTGTATATTTTATTAAAGTGACCCATACTTGAAATACATAAACAATCATTGGTATTTACAGAAATAAGACGATCAATCAATATATAAACATATATATATATATAAATATGTTTGCAAAATATTGTACTACACAGCCATATACATGGCTTACGAGTCACAAAGTTGACATATAAGGGTGTAGTCATACACTTAAATCAATAACTAGCTGAACAGTGTAAGGATCATGATAATAACAAGAGTGACATTATTTAAAGTAGTACCATAGATAGTTTAGATGAGTAACTTTAGTTAATTATTAACAAGTGGAGTTACAATCATAGTACTGCAAGTTCGTGTGCAAAATGAGTTATACTATTTACATAAGTCGTATTATGCCATAGCGATGTGTTTTAACTGTTTGTCGGATATATATATATATACTGCTTCCGAGCGTTTCATATATCAATCTTGCATAAACAATGCAGATTTATAAATAAGTCTCTTATCAGTTAGCATACATGCTAGTCTCTCCATATACGGAATGTTCGTTATGTTTGGTGTAATCTTGGAGACACAGTTATACAAAGATAATCTAAAAAAAAGATAGAATGGACATTCAAATAAGAAATGATATTCTGGTTCAACCTGATTTGGTTCATTACACAATAAGCACAGTCTCTCTTCTACTTTTAAGTTTCTAAACCGCCCGGTTAAAATCCGCAGCGGCAAGGTGCCTGCTCATATTTGAGCAATGTAAGATCTCAAGTGTTTTGGTAGACACATAATTTTCACATCCAAGTTCGTGTTTTATTTGCCAGTAAGTCCTGAGCTTGGTTTGGGATACGAGATCTTGTTGCCGTTGGTCGTCATATAGTATATACCAAGTGACCGAACGTACAATTATTAGACACAGGGCACAATCAAACGACAAACCACTTAGAAATAAATAATAAAAACGGACACACCGCCACGAAACGCTCAATGCAAAGCATATAATTAAGGGTTTACATCCGTTTTATGGGCGGTAAACTTTAAGATAAGTCATATGACTGCGTTAATATTCGGAAACTACATTAAGGCAACTGCATATATCTATTTCAGTTGCTAGTAAAATCAGGCATTTGATTGTCTTTCTTGTCGTGAAACCAGGAGTCCATATAAAACGAGAACACGAATGATCGTCTTGCATTGCAGTGATCGTGTGAAATCGATGTCCCGAATTGTACTCTTTTTTTTTCATTTGTAATGTTTTTCTGTAGTTTATATTCTCTATTTCATTCAACACAATTCAGCTCAAAGTATGTTTGCTTCTGACGCAATGTACTCAGTTTTAATTGTGCGCGATCAATTACAGAAATACTTAGGTTGCCCATCCGAAATGTCATCGCATGATTTGCTTGAAATCACAGCAAATATATACATTTGAAACCTATGGCGCTGATCATGTAAACTCATCACTGCTGTATCACTTCGATCGAGGTGATTTCACACGAATTACATAATCGTAGTGCAACTACAGATCGCGGCGATGAGTGACACAGACCAAATTACTCTAAGCTATACTGTAACAATATGTTTTTCACAATATACAATATGTCCAAATTTCAAATAAATATGTCTGTAAACTGACTTGTGCTCGGCATAGTGGAAGAAACATTGAATTAGAGGGTGTGTACTATTAATATTGCCGACAAAATCAGTAACACCCTAATGTATATTACATACATTTTTTACACTGTGTCATGATTTGAAATAAAAAGATACTAGTATAACAGAAATCCAGAAATATATCAAAGGAATAAGCAGGGTCTTGAGTGTTTGGAAGTATCTGTATAGTTGTACTGTATGCGTATGAGTATAACATGGCCAATTGTCTATATAATACAGGTATATACACAAAACACAACATTAAACATCAACAATTATTAAAGCTAGGTTTACCTTCGAGCCTCTCACTTGGCCTAAGGACCATCACAAAACACACACTAGTAAGAACTTTAACCAACTAGCATTGCAATTCAAATTAAGTAACATATGTTTTGTTAACATTAAACATTTAACAAAATAGACATATTTGATTTATTTGTAATTAAGAAGTGTTTGGTTTAACAATCACGAGAGCGACATAATTGCTCTCTGACGCACGATGGCGTGAAGTAAACACAGTTAACAACTAACTCGCTTCTAGTTGGGAAGATATCAAAAACACAACATCACATGATACAAATTAAAAGATTTTCAAAATGCATATTAAGAATAACACTTAATAAGACATAGTGTAAAATGCCTGATTAGATAGATTTGATGAGGAATCATACTTTTAACAATGAATATTTTGTTTACTTCCGGGATTTTACCGCGAATTTAGTTCCCCAATAATTCTTAAAACATATTTGTGCGAGTGCTTGTAAAAATGTGCAATTTTGCATATTTACCCCGAGAGCCAAAAAGTCTCGTTATCTAATTCTTTTAATTATTATTTATATATAAGATACTTTTGAGACGTTTATACCAGTACTATTTACTCATTGTTGCGTAGAACTTTGGTTAAGAAATCAACAGTCAAGCGTTATGTTGGATTTCAATACATAGTATACGTGACTATTATGTTGTTGTTTTTGTGTGGCTACTGTCAGTACGATTTTGACTGTCTTGATATGAGTCGTTTTAACCCTTTGCATGCTGGGAAATTGGTCGTCTGCTAAAATGTCGTCTGCTGAATTTCTAAAATCATCATTTTCTTCACTTTTTTTCAAAGACCACTATCAGAATAGCAAACAGTTTGGATCCTGATGAGACGCCACGTTCTGTGGCGTCTCATCTGGATCCAAACTGTTTGCAAAGACCTTTAAAATTCGGTTCCAGCGCTCAAAGGGTTAACATGAGCAGCAACAAATGGTCACTGTCATACGAACTTGAAACGCACGTGTGTTTTCGTACACAAGGTGAACATATAGATGTATGCTTCTTTATATTCAAAACTGTCGAGATATACAGTGGTACATTGTTCTGAAATAAATAACTGATATGTGTTAAGTGTTGTCTTCTGTAGTCGGGAAAACAAACTTGCGGATTATTGAACGCTGAGCGAACAATCGGGTAAAACTATCAGGATTTTTAAATAACGTTTGAATAAGGATGACCAGCTCCAGTGTCTGTTGGGTTTGATCAGAACCCTCCAGACATTTCTAGTAATAAGCTTGGCACACGACGACAGAAGAACGCCAAAGCAATTATAATCAACAGGTAAGGTATTTTATAGTTTTAAATCAGGATATATGTTTGTTACCATTATGTACTCTAAGAATAATATACTAGTATAATTGTCCAGACATAGTGTTCATCATGTAAAATATACTTTCCGACGGTAAACGTTATGAAAAATATGTATAGTAATAATAAAACAACATAAACCTTATCCGAAATGTAATTACTTTCATCGTCCAAGTTGTCATATGTTATCAATTATTTAAACGATAAGATGCGAACTGATAATAAGCTTTGTACATTTTAATACTATATGTTACAATAAACGCTTCCTTAAAACTGCTTAAAATTAAATTACAAACTAAAACAAATTGGTTAAAACACTTTCGTTTAATAAGCTGTTGCATAGACTTCAATACATACATACACGTTTGTACCAGTTACCGTTTGTTTCTGACAGAACCGTGATACAGTTTCTCTTTGCGCATGCGATGTACCATAACACATGCCTTTAAATGTGAGAACGTGGTAATAAACATATATTTTTTCTCTTAAAGTGTAAACACGTACCTTTTAATAATTCTTCATATCATAAATTGATATGAAACGAAACCGAAGGCTGAGGGCCATATACAGTCAGAGGCTGTCTCTCTGGTCACTATTTTGCCATTGGTTCAGAAGTGGGGTTTTCTACTTCTTATATTGAACTAAACATTTTCATCATGTGCATCAATAAGTGTACAATCAACGAAATTACTTGCGCATACATTGACAAAAATTGCACTTTAAGTAATTTGTTATCTTAAACATTCTCACAGCTCAACTTCCTTTCATATAAAATATGAAAGTAAACTATAAATGCAACGAAACCAGGTCTCAACATCGAAGATATTTATCTTTAATTAAATTATGTCTGCAGGTAAAGTACCTTCATCCACACTTTCAGCCCAATAGTGCGCCACTAGTGAAAATATAATTTTCCATGATCACTCTTGAAATAAAATCGATATTCCACCGATTCCAACAAATATCCTCTATGTATTAGGGCGAGGCAGATGTTTCGGACGCCTGTCATATCGTATTAAATAGTCACTTTTCAATTACTTTAACCCTCTGGCAGAATATGGGTAGTGATGTACATGTACACGTTCTAAATATAGCAAAGGAATACAATGGTTTATATCTTCTGTGTGTATACTATAAATGCATAGACGTTCTTTGGTGTAAATAAATTAATATAGTTTTTTTCTTATGACTGTTAATGTTCACCTGAGCACGAAGTATCAGAATATTTTTTTAGACAACATCTAGGCCGAGTTCGAAACTGGGTCCCGTTCATCCACACACTAGGTCGCAATGTCAGATCTTAAGAAAAGAAACATGTTTGCCACTATAGAGGCCACATTTATGGCTCAGTCTTGATCAGAATCTTGACATTTTCGAGGCTTTGTTTGAAAATGAGTCACTTGCGTCCCAAAACTAAGTCACCAGATCTAATCAGGAAAATCCATGTATCACTCAGGAGGCCAAACTTATGACTAAATCTTCATAAAACTTGGTCAGAATATTTATCTTGACAATATTCAGACCGAGTTCGAATCTGGGTCACGTATACAACTAAGTAATCGGGTACAATTTTACAAACAATGTTACCTCTATAGTTATAAATGAAGCTTATGAAAAATAAGACAAATCTTATTAATATTAAATAATATTATTCAAACAAACGAGAGAAACTTTCTTAAAATGCATATAATATCGTAACGGTTTTGTGAGAGATGTACACTAATTTACATTTATATATGCATGCTGTAATTGAACAATCATTTCGCTTTGCGACTGGCCCATTTCATTCCAGTAGATTCAGAAGAAAAACTTACTAGTTCATTCCAATCCTCAAAGTTTTTAACCTCAAAATGTCGCTGCATTTCAATCCTGTATACATGCATATTTTTTTTTCTCCGATTAAACTATTCACTTTAACAAGAGATGTCACTGCATTTCGAAAAGGACGTTATAATACGAAAGATTGAATAAGATTTTTGGCAAATGATAATTTTACTAATTTAGCCGAACAGTCATATCCAAACAAAATAAGTACATATGTTGTTATAGGCCAAACAGTTCTCTTGTTAACCTTGTTACACTACACAAGATATGTCCAATGTGTATGAAGATGTTAAATCACAGACATTTTCCAGATATCTTTGGAACATACCTTTCTTCATATGAAATTGTTCATTTTGCGAATATGATCAAAAGTAGCAAAACGGATCGAAAACTCAACCTGAAAGACCAAAATATTTAGGGTCGGTATCAACAATAAGCCATTACTTTAGCCCTTATTAAACTTGCGCTGTGTCAAGGGGTTGTCTCAAGTGTTTTGAAGTTGTTTTTTACAATGAAAGCTTTTTGAGTTTCTTGCACATGCCTTAAGATAACACTAAAGAGTACTGGTGTTGCCCCAGATTTATTTATCGAGTACATTACAACCATATCGCCGTAAAATATTAATCCTTAGTATGCGTTTATTGTGATGTTTAACTACTTATTTTAGGGAACATTTCGGAAATGTTTTTAATATGCCGATTTAATTCCAAAAAGGGGAGTCATAGCAAAAGCTTTTGAATATGGTTTATAATCGTCATTTTATTTCGGATGAAAATGCAATTTAACATTGGACACAATTAGATGCAGTTCTTTAAGAAAGGAAACATTTTTTAGTTTTGTAGGAAGGTCGGGGTTGTGGTTATTATCCCCCGCCAAAGACGGAAGGATATTGTTTTGGCGTTGTCCGTCCGTCCTTCCGTCCGTCCGTTCGTCCGTCCGGCACTTTTGTGTCCGGAGCCATATATTGGAAGTGCTTTGGCGGATTACATTGAAACTTGGTATGAGTATATATATGGATAAGAGGATTATGCCCGCCAAATTGCATTGTACACCATCTGTTAATAACGGAGTTATGGCCCTTTGTATCTTGAAAAAAAAGGCTTTTTACTATAGGCACTTTTGTGTCCGGAGCCATATCTTTCAAGTGCTTTGGCGGATTTCATTGAAACTTGGTATGAGTATACTTGGTGTGAGTGTTTATATAGATAAGCGAAAACCCATCACAGGTACAAATGAGTTTAATTTTTTGTTTACAAAAGGCACAACCCTTCACTTAATCCTTTTCTTTTAGTTCTTCACCCATCCATAAACAAAATTTATTTGGCGGGGGATATCAATTCAACGAATTTGCTTGTTAATCTAGTTTTCATTTTATCTAAAAAAAATATTATATTTAGATTAACTGTGAATTAATTTTCGAAACTGTAGATTTTAGTGGGATAAATTGTTCAATTGTGTTCATGTGATAAATTCTTTATTTATATTCCAAGAGTATTTCAGTGACCTCTTTGTGAATATTGTTTTCTATTGGACATATCAAGAAATACATTTAAGGAGTTGTTCAAGTCGTATTGGTTTATTTTTTTTTATCTCAAATATGTAACTAAAAAGATTTCGATCGCTTCTATTGGTCTTTGCTTTATTTCAATGTAAATTGCTTTCTCAAACCATACAAACCACACATTGCGTGTCATTTTAAACTGTTTTCAATGATTTCTGTTTGTTTTGACAAACGTGGAATTTGTGCAGTTAAAAAACAAATGAGCATATTGCAAATTTACAAATTAAATCAAAACAAGGCCTGTCGCCCATGGATATTATTTTATTTATCTTTAAAATTGTGTAGGTATAATCTGTAAAGTATTTGTAAACATATCTATTATTTGGAAAAATGACCATAAACTGGCACAAAAGCCCTATCATTTGCGTCTATTAACCAACCGCCTGCTGACAATTGACTTATCTTCAAATATTTTGAGTAATTAATACCTTGAGTTCTATCACTGTATATGACACTTCATTATTGCCGCATTAAGTGCGTGAACGCTTTGGCGACGGAAGTTTCAAATTGCTTGCAGATGTTTAAGTTGAGAATGCTTATCGTACTTAATTACTTCTTTGTAAACGCAAATTTTCCTTTCTTATCTAAGATTGCATACTTATTTAATTGCAGGAGGATATAAGATTTTTAAACCTTTAAAAAAAACACTATTAACAACAAAATATTCTTGAGACATGATATTCGAAATGACACTCGTGAATATTACGTTCGTAGAATTCCGCAATAGTTTATCAGACAACAGCTGACAAGCTATCGCTCGAAACAGTTAAATATGTTAGTTCTAATGGTTCTTTAAAAAAAGATATTTGGAAAAGAGCGAAATATTACTAGAATAAAAATTAGAAGTTATATCATTGTAACTGCGGATTGCCAAAAAAAAAATGGTTTTGACACAAACGTGTGAATTTTACTTTTTAAGTTCGGAAAACCAGAAAAGTATTACAGGTATATATTAAACAACGACAGAAATCGCCATGCCCTATAGTGATTTTTCATTACAATGAACTTCCCAGAAAGTCTTCAATCTATATCTGCAGTTTTATTTGAATCCCTTTTACACTTGTTATGTTATAATCTGCACTATAAAACTAAACAATGTTATTTTGCTCAGTACCAGAAACATACCAAGAGCAAAAAGACCCCCAAAGACATCCATAAACGCAAAAGGAGAGTTATTGATTTGACCTCTGAACTTACCCACAATATTCTCTGCAAATATGTGTAGTTTCATCTTAGTTGTTTTGAATAGTTATAGAATTATAGACTGATAAAGAAATTTGGCAAAGGACAATAACTTTATTAGTAAAGTAATATTGTCATTGTTGTGCTATCTATCACACACGAATAGAGAAGGGTTACAATCCGTTAACATGTTCTTTGCATAACGCTTCGCTGTGCGCGTGTAAGTATAGAAATATGTTTACATGCGGTTTCCTGTTTTCGCAAAACTTTGTCAATGTTTTAATAACGTTCGGTTAAGTCAGACGTCAGACCCACTTAATTTTCTGGTGAATTGAGCTGCCATTTCCTGCATGAACTGTTTGGACCATAACGCACAAGCTATGCCTCGACATTCCGATCCTGTATAAATGCATATGGTCTTGCTCCGATGTACAATATTCGCTATATCACGACAATGTAAGCGTTCTGACATGAAGTTATAAACGATTGAATAAGATTTTGGCAATTGACAATTTTACTAATTATGCCGGAAACAAATATCCACACAAAATAACTTAGTAGATAGGCCAAACATGTTTCTTGTTTACGTTTTGTACTACACACAAGTTATATCCAACGTTTATCATGATGTTCAATAACAGACATTTTCAAAATGCAATATACCTTTCTGTATAGCCGGAAGTTCACTTTGAAAATATTTAAAAACATGTTCATGTATTAAATGTACGAAAGGTCCTGTAAGCACTTATGCACGACGGGAGTTATTTTTTTAATAAAAAAACATGTTTTAATCTCATATTACGCTTTTTCCTTATTCACCCATGTCTGCAATTCTGAAATTCCAAGAAAAGATATTATGACAATATAAAAATATGTTAAAAACCCCATTAACCATAAAAAGTAACGAATATTATTTAAAACGCCAAAATTTCAACGCTAGATGTGGTCTGGTAACTGTTACATAGATTTAACAAGATACATAATGCTCTTTTTTTTAATTGTCGTACAATATATTCAACACATGTTCATGTACCAATTAACTGTTTGTGTGTCGTATGGATAGATATCGTCGCGTGAACTTGACATTAAATATATGGTGACAAATAAAATGAAAGCGAGCATTTTGTATCTCATTACGAAATATTCGTTGATTTTGAGTATGTATGTGGCTTTAACTTATGCATGTTACAAACGTGACTGTCAAATATTAGCATATCAACATAGTGGAACTCAAATGGCATCAGTAGAAGAGAAATCTTGTCATCACTACGTGGTCCTATATGTTATATTAAGTGACCGGTCGTACAATCATTAGACATAGGGCACAAGCAAACGACAAACCACTTAGAAAAATACAGACACAAACGGAAACAAACGCTTTATGCAAAGAATATAATTGGAGGGGGGGGGTAACATCCTTTTTATGCGCGTTAAACCTTAAGCTAACTCATGTGCATTTGGAAACATTTGGAAACTATGTATGGGCAACTGCATATATCTATTTCAGTTTATAGTACAATCAGGCGTTTAATAGTCTTTCTTGTCGTGAAACCCCGAGTCCATATAACACGAGAATACAAATATGTGTCGCTCTGTAAAAAGGCGTTTAATACATGTGGGTAAAGCGTTGTTCCATATTAGCCTGTGCAGTCCGGTTGGGTTTAATAAATACCCTATATACGTTGTCTAGCAGTCCGCTTGACACAAGACGCCTGAATAACCTTAGAGCAAGTATGATAACCAGCTGAGGTGTTAAGGCCTGAATAACCTTAGAGCAATTATGATAACCAGCTGAGGTATTAAGGCCTGAATAACATTAGAGCAATTATGATAACCAGCTGAGGTGTTAAGGCCTGAATAACCTTAGAGCAATTATGATAACCAGCTGAGGTGTTAAGGCCGGAATAACCATAGAGCAATTATGATAACCAGCTGAGGTGTTAAGGCCTGAATAAACTTAGAGCAATTATGATAACCAGCTGAGGTGTTAAGGCCTGAATAACCTTAGAGCAAGTATGATAACCAGCTGAGGTGTTAAGGCCTTTTATGATTTAAATTGAGGATATGTGTGTTTGTTAGGTTAATATAGTGAAATGATTATATCAGTAATGTGAGCATATACATATTTTAAGCAAAATTAGAAAACTGATTTGCTTATCATTTTATCAATATGTCTCACTGTAAACTAAAGGCAAGCAACATATTGAATAAAACATCAAGGGAGGTAATAAAATATGTAAAAATAGTTCCTTACTGAGAAGAATATCAGGCATTGATTACCCAAAACGTTTCAAACATGCATAACTTAGTATTTGATAACCTCGCATCATTTAACATGTACCTATGACTTAACAAAGAGAACACTTTTATTACTATTGTAAATAATTATTTAAAGACTGAACTGGAGAGGTCAATAAATTAATAATGCTGTTTGAACTTAATAAAAAAAAACACTATGAATCTCACAATAAAATAAGTATTGACAGATAAATAAAGAACGAGAAAAAAAACAACAAAGAACTATATTAAGACAAAACAAACAATTGAGCTTGATAATAAATAAAAATGTTAAGGGAGCACGTCTGTCAGCAATCAGAGACGCAAGAACTTTTCAATCGAATATTCACGAGTCGAAGCTCAACAAACGTCATCACACTAGAGACGCGACTATTATGTTCTCCAAGAATACCGTAGTTTAGTTTAGTTTATTTGATAATGCAGTAGACAATAAGTCAATGAATATACATGGCACATCAATACAACATACATAAAACAAAGTCACAGGTCATTCAAATTATAAACATTTAAAAAAAAGCGGTACATTGTCAAAACACAAACAAAAAATAAACAAAATATTTGGTATTTTAGAAAAGGCAAAATACAGCGAGAGTCGGTGCATAAATATATACCAAAAATCCTACCCTAATCGTAATATGTATTATAAGTATTACAAGTATTTTTTATTTCCCATGCTTTATAAATATACATAGATATTTTTGTTAACAATATTACTATTTTGAGAGGTCTGTAAATCTATAAACTTTAAAATATTCTGTCTTACGTAATGACATTATTTTAACGCTGTTCTGACATCAGTATATGATGAACACACCATAACAAAGTGGTATTCACTCCTGTTTTACGGCGAGGCCGAGGTTTCGGATGCCTGTTAACTCGTATTAAATAGGCAACGCTTAATAACTTTAACCCTCAGGCAGAATATATGTAGTGATGAACATGTACACGTTCTTAATATAGCAAATGAATAAAAATGGTTTATATCTTCTGTGTGTATACCATAAATGCATATACGTTTTATGGTGTAAATAAATGAAAATATTGTATTCTTATGACTATTAATGTTCACCTGAGCACGAAGTATCAGAATATTTATTAAGACAATATTTAGGCCGAGTTTTAAACTTGGTCTCGTGCATCCGCACACTAAGTCACATTGTCAGATCTTAAAAAACAATAAACATTCTAACCACACAAGAGGCCACGTTTATGACTCAGTCTTGGTCAGAATCTTGACATTTTCGAGGCTTAGTTTGAAAATGAGTCACTTGCGTCCCAAAACTAGGTCATCAGATCAAGTCAGAAAAATCCATGTAACAATCAGGACTACCAGGAGGCCAAACTTATGATTCAATCTTCCTGAAACTTGGTCAGAATGCTTATCTTGACAATATTGGGAAAGTACACTGAGCTACAAGAACAGTACATAGAAGGCGTGGTTGGAGTGCCTGGCTGTTCCCCTTGGAAATAGGATGCAGATGATTCCCAGCCCAATCTATATGTAGAATGCTCAGCAACCTAGGGATCAAGGAAGGCGACAGGAAGAGGGCTGTAGGCAGACTTGGACAAGCTGCAGAAAGGGTATCCAACTGGCTGTGGATGATTAGAGAGGAGAATAGCTGGACGCTAAACCACTGACCCGTAGTGTTTGGCCAACACTGCGGATCCGCTGCTCGTAGAGTGTCCTGGAATTAAAGGATAGAAACACTTGTTGATGGGCAGTTTCCAGCTGATGAGTCAATGGTTTGTGCAGAAGTTTCTGTATTCTACACATCTTGATAATATTCATGCCGAGATCGAATCTGGGTCACGTATAAAACTAGGTAATCGGGTAAAATTTGAAAAAAATGTTACCTGGATAGTTATAAATGTATACATTTATATATGCATGCTGTAATTGACCAATCATTCTGCATTCCGACTGACCCATTTCGTCGTAGAAGATTCATAAGAAAAACTTACGAGTTCATTCCAATCCTCAAAGTTTATAACCTCAAAATGTCTCTCCATTTCGATTCTGTATACATGCATATGCGTTTTCTCCGGTTATAATATTCTCGATAACGAGACAGTTTACAGATTTCCGACATGAAGTAAGAAACAGTTAAATAAGAGTGTTGGCTGGCAAATGATAATTGTATTAAATTAGCCGAAAAATCATATCCGAACACAATAAGTATGTAAGTAGGCAAAACCTTTTCCTAGTTGACAATCACCGGATATCTTTGGAACATACCTTACTTCATATACAATTGTTTATTTTGCGAATTCGATCAAAAGTAGCAAAACGGATCGAAAACGGGTCGGCATAACAAATAAGAGTCGGAAGAAGTAGTGGAAACAAACAACTCTTTTTTTTATTTTAGCGCTTATAAACCAATTTATGCCTAGCGTGTAGAAAAAAGGACTTGGCAAACAGCGTAGACCCAGATGATACGCCGCATGATGCGGCGTCTCATCAGGGTCTTCGCTGTTTGCTTAAAGAAATTTGTCTGTAAGAAATATTCTAAATATATAAATAAATATACTAGACATCCCTAATTTTTTAAATAAATTGATCCAATTCAGAAGGATGGGAGAGTCCACTAGGCATAAATGGGTTAAAGTTTGCCGTGTCAAGGGGTTATGTGAAGTGTTTTGATGTTGTTTTTACAAAGAACGCTTTTGTTTTTATTGCACGTGCGTTAAGATAACACTTAAGAGGTGTTGCGCCAGATTTACAAAACGAGTACATAACAACCATATCGCCGTAAAATATTAATACTTTAATGCGAATATTGTGATGTTTAACTACTTGCTTAACGAAACATTCCGGAACTGATCTTAAAATGGAGATTAATTACCAAAAAGGGGAGTCATAGAAAAAAAAAGTGTATATGGTTTATAATCGACAAATTCATTTGAAATGAAAATTAAATGTAATATTGAAAGCGATTGAATGCAGTACTTTTATAACAATTTTTTTTTATAGGAAGGTCGGGGTTATGGCTATTCATCTAGTTTTTATTTAATCATAATAGTAATATTAAGTTTCGGATAAATTGTTCAATTTCGTAAATGTGATAAAATTCTTCATTTTTATTCCAAAAGTATTTCGGTGACCCCTTTTTCAATATTGTTTCTGATTAAAGATATAAAAAAATACATTTAGGGAATTTTCTAAATCTTATCTATTTTTGATCTTTTTAATATTAAATATGTGGTTGAAAATATATGTATATCGCTTGTATTGGTCTTTACTTTATTTCAATGTAAATTGCTTCTATTGGTCTTTGCTTTATTTCAATGTAAATTGCTTCTATTGGTCTTAACTTTATTTCAATGTAAATTGCTTGTATTGGTCTTTAATTTATTTCAATGTATATTGCTTGTATTGGTCTTTACTTTATTTCAATGTAAATTGCTTGTATTGGTCTTTACTTTATTTCAATGTAAATCGCTTGTATTGGTCTTTACTTTATTTCAATGTAAATTGCTTGTATTGGTCTTTACTTTATTTCAATGTATATCGCTTCTATTGGTCTTTATTTTATTTCAATGTAAATTGCTTTCTCAAACCATACATACCACACATTTCGTGTCATTTTAAACTTAAATCAATGATTTCTGTTTGTTTGGACAAAAGTGGAAATTAGGCAGTTTGCAAGCAAATGAGTATCTTGCACAATTATAAATAAAACCAAAACAAGGCTCTTGCCTAAGGATATTATTTCATTTTTAATATATATATATTGTAGGTATTATCTGTAAAGTATTTATAAAAATACATATAATTGGAAAAAAAACATACAGACGTAAACTGGCTATATCTTAGTATAAATACTTTCAAGATGTGCAACGTTGTCTTGCCGAGGTTAAGGCGTCTGAAGGAGTTATACAATGCACGTCGGGGCAGAAACAACGCATGCGCCATGTCTAATTGGAGATATATTTGCAGAAACCACGGATTATGCAATATCTATTTGGAAATAATTGGCAAGGATGTTTTGCCAATATAATTATGTGTATACATTATACTTAGATGTGCCACGTTGCCTCTCCCCTGGCGAAAAAGAGCCTTCGTGAGGTCTAATGTGTGTGAATGAGTGCAACAATACACTACGGAGTATTAACAAATATGTGCTATATCTATTTGGAGATTTTTTTTCGATAGCGCGTAATGTGTAATATCTTTTTTGAATTTCATGGCCAGGGAGTGTAGGCTATTTCTAAGACGTGTGAACGAGTGATAGAATGCATTTCTTAACATTAACAGCGCATGTGCGATATCTATTTGACCTTGTATTTTGCGATAGTACGGAATGCGCAATATGTATTTGGAGTTACATGACACAGATGTATCGCCTATATGTGCGTATAAATTCTTTTAAGATGTGCAACGTTGTCTTGTCGAGTTTAAGGCGTCTAAAGGAGATATGCAATGCACTTCGGGACAGAAACAACGCATGTGCACAATTTATAAAAAGAAATATAATGATAGACGTGATGTTTTATAATTTTGTTAAGTGCGCGTGCCATTGAACGTTGCGTAAAGCGAGAGATGCGAATTAAATCACACATAATTAGAAACAGATACTATTCTGTCAGCTTGATTTTTAAATCATGTTCCATCGCGCCAATATATTCATTGTTTCATGAAATTGTGTATAAAAGCAAAACGATTGAAATTATGTCAGAAACCCAGCTTTTCACATTAAATGACCTTTAACATAACGCAAGCAGACCCGAATGAATACACTTCTTTTATTCCAATCAGGTAAATAACAAATATAATAATAAAGCAGGGGAAGTCTACACTGTGTATTACATGTAGCAACCTGCTGTGGTGATCCCTATCTTATCAGCTCAATACACAGGCATCTTGCTACTGTTCTGCCAAAAACCAATCATACAAATGACATTTTTTGACCCTTTCAGATGTAAATATGGGGGATTTCGGTACTCGGCGGGCGAATGTAGAATTACCGAAATCTCCGCTATAAGTCGTTATTTTTCAACAGAAGTTACCAAAGGGGTGATTGTTTTTACGTTTTGTCTGTATCACTGATTTCTACTATAAGAAAGCACCATAAATGATTTTTTTTTTACACTTGAAGGTGTGTACAGCGGGGATTACGGTACCGGCGCGCGTTTATGTTCTTGTGTAGAATTACCGAAATCCCCGCTAAGAGGCAACTTATGCTGTCAAGAGTGCTTAATAATTAACATTAATATCATGTTTTGCACGTTAACATTCAAGCGAAGCCAAAAACCAATCATACAAATGACATGTTTGACCCTTTCAGATGTAAATATGGGAGATTTCGGTACTCGGTGTGCGAATGTAGAATTACCGAAATCCCCTCTGCAAGTCATTATTTTTCAAAAGAAGTGGGATATTGTTGTTAAGGTTGTGTCTGTACCGCTGCATTTTAATATCAAAAAAGCCCCACCAGATGATTTTTTGACACTTGAAGATCTTTACACAGGGATTCAGTACCTGACCGTCCTTGTGCAAATATGCACTGTGAATTCATACTCGGAATCCCAATAATAATGTTTATAGTTTAGTTTTTCACTACCAAACTTGTATAAAAACAATGTTTCATCAGTGAAATCAATGTATTTTGCAATATTCTATCTCAATATCCGCAGTATTTTGATAAATAATTAATATTAGTGGGGATTTCGGGGGATTTCGGTATTTACGAGGATAACAAAACTAAAATATCTCCCTTCGTGGGCGGAGTTAACACCGCATTACTTTTGCGCATTTTCTCGTTGAGTTATGAATCTATTTGGAATACAATATTCTCGTATTTGTGAACCCTACCGCGGAACATGTGTTCACCATATTGGTTATATTTAGAAATACCACGGTCTGTTTACGCTAGTGTCAACAATGGAGGTCGATGTCGCGTTTTGCCCTCCAGTGGAAATACGGGTCAGTTAGCAGGTGCGCGTGACGTCACTTATCAATGCGTGGAATAATAAGTCTAGAACCTACATACTGTAACATCATTTATATGCGTGAACGTTCGTGTTTTTTTTCTAACTATTTTGCGGACATGAAATGGATTTTTTTTTCAAAATACACGATATAGATCGAGGCCATTAGAGTACAACCGTCAATACATTTTTGTTGTTTATTTTTGTTTGCATGTTCTTGCGTTAACATGTTCACTACCAATGAAAACATAGACCTTTTACAACATAGCAACAATAACTAAGGAGCAAGTGTTAACCAGCAACAATATGCTGGCAACAAATATACATACAATTATCAATGTGGTTCTACGATTTCAACAACACGAAAAATGTGTATACATAATATACTTATTCTCATATTTTTAACAGCAAAATTCATGTAAATGACCATAATTTTATTTTGATACTGTTCATACTTTATCAAACGTTTTGATCGCGAATACTTTTCTTAATCGCATAATATTAATAAACGTAAATACGATATTACATTTAAATATACTGGCTTCAAAATNATAACGGTTTTAACGCCAGTAGACCCGAATTAATAAAATCTAACATTGCAATTGCTAGGTTGATAGATATCCAACCAAATATTGGCTAACTATCTCGAGATGAATGGGGAACCACTAATAAGTCGGGCCTTTTCTTAATTGATTTTCATTTATTTTCAATCAGTTAATTTATTTACAAATAGATACTTCAAAAAACACTATTAGATCTCTGATTTATATTTTTATTCACCCCTGTATTACGGCGAGGCCGATGTTTCGGATGCCTGTTATCTCGTATTAAATAGGCAACGCGTAATTACTTTAACCCTTGAGCAAAATATGGGTAGTGATGAACATGTACACGTTCTAAATATAGCAAAGGAATAAAATGGTTTATATCTTCTGTGTGTATACCATAAATGCATAGACGTTTTATGGTGTAAATAAATGAACACATTTTATTCTTATTACTGTTAATGTTTACCTGAACACGAAGTATCAGATTATTTATTTAGACAATATCTAGGCCGAGTTCGAAGCTGGGTCCCGTGTATCCACAAACTAGATAAAAATGTAAGATCTATGTAAAAAAACAACAACATTATTCTCACTCTAGATGCCACATTTATGACTCAGTCTTAGTTACCATTTTGACATGTTCGAGGCTTACTTTGAATATGAGTTAGGTGCGTCCAAAAACTAGGTCACGAGATCAAATCAGGAACATCCATGTTATCATCCCGGAGGCCATATTTATAACTCAATCTTCGTGAAACTTGGTCAGAATGTTTATATTGACAATATTCAGGCCGAGTTCGAATCTGCGTCACGTATAAAACAAGGTAATCTGGTTAATTAAAAAAAAAACTTACCTCTATAGTTATAAATGAAGCTTATGAAAAATAAGACAATTCGTATTAATATTCAGTAATATTTAAAACAGAACTAGAGAAACTTTCTTAAAAAGCATGTACTAGTAATATCGAAACGGCCTCACGAGAGATGTACGCTAATTTACACTTATATATGCATATAGTTATTGAACAATTATTCTGCATTGCGACTGGCCCATTTCATCGTAGAAGAGTCATAAAAAATACTTACGAATTCATTCCAATCCTCAAAGTTCATAACCTCAAAATGTCTCTGCATTTCGATTCTGTATACATACATATGTGTTTGCTCCGGTTCAATATTCTCTATAACGAGACAGTTGACAGATCTCCGACATGAAGTTAGAAACAGTCAAATAAGCGTTTTGGCTGGCAAATGATAATTGTATTAATTTAGCCGAATAATCAAATCCGAACAAAATCAGTATTTAAGTAGGCCAAGTCTTTTTCTAGTTAACATTCACCGGATATCTTCAGAACATACCTTACTTCATATGCTATTGTTTATTTTGCGAGTTCGATCAAAAGTAGCAAAACGGATCGACCACGGGTCGGCATAAAAAATAAGAGTCGGAAAAAGTAGTGGAAACAAACAACTTTTTACTTCAACGCTTATTAACGTTTGCTGTGTCAAGGGATTATGTGAAGTGTTTTGATGTTGTTTTTACAAAGACCGCTTTTGTATTAATTGCACGTGCGTTAAGATAACACTTAAGAGGTGTTGCGCCAGATTTATAAATCGAGTACATAACAACCATATAGCTGTAAAATAGTAATACTTTAATGGGAATATTGTGATGTTTAACTACATGCTTAACAACGCATTCCGGAACTGATCTTTACATGCAGATTAATTACCAAAAAGGGGGTCATAAAAAAAGCTTTTGTATATGGTTTATAATCGTCAAATTCATTTGAACTGAAAATTAAATGTAATATTGAAAGCGATTGAATGCAGTACTTTTATAACGAAAACATGTTTTTAGTTTTATAGGAAGGTCGGGGTTATGGCTATTCATCTAGTTTTTATTTAACATAAAATAGTATTATATTGACATAAACTGCACATTAAGTTTCGGGAAAAGTGTTCAATTTCGTAAATGTGATAAAATTCGTCATTTTTATTCCAAAAGTATTTCGGTGACCCCTTTTTCAATATTGTTTCTGATTAAAGATATAGAAATACATTTAGGGCATTTTCTAAATCGTATCTATTTTTGATCTTTTTAATCTTAAATATGTTGCTGAAAAGATATGTATATGGCTTGTATTGGTGTTTACTTTATTTCAATGTAAATTGCTTAACCAAACCATACAAACCACATATTTTGTGTCATTTAAATCTTTTATCAATGATATCTGTTTGTTTTGACAAAAGTGGAAATTTGGCAGTTTGCAAGCAAATGAGCATCGTGCACAATTATAAATAAAATCGAAACAAGGCTCTCGCCTAGGGATATTATTTCACTTTAATATATATATATATTGTAGGTAGTATCTGTAAAGTATGATACAAATATCTATTATGGAAAAAAAAACAGACGTAAACGGGCTATATCTGAGTAAAAATACTTCCAAGATGTGCAACGTTGTCTTGCCGAGGTTAAGGCGTCTGAAGGAGTTATACAATGCACGTCGGGGCAGAAACAACGCATGCGCCATGTCTAATTGGAGATATATTTGCAGAAACCACGGATTATGCAATATCTATTTGGAAATAATTGGCAAGGATGTTTTGGCAATATATGTGTATACATTATACTTAGATGTGCCACGTTGCCTCTCCCCGGGCGAAAAAGAGCCTTCGTGAGGTCTAAGGTGTGTGAATGAGTGCAACAATACACCACGGAGCATTAACAAAATATGTGCAATATCTTTTTGGAGATTTTTTTATTATTTTTTTTTCGATAGCGCGTAATGTGTAATATCTTTTTGGAAGTTCATGGCCATGGAGTGTAGGCTATTTCTAAGACGTGTGAATGAGTGATAGAATGCATTTCTTAACATAAACAGCGCATGTCCGATATCTATTTGACCTTGTTTTTTGCGATAGTACGGAATGTGCAATATGTATTTGCAGTTACGTGACACAGATGTATCGCCTATATGTGCGTATAAATTCGTCTTAGATGTGCAACATTATCTTGTCGAGTTTAAGGCGTCTGAAGGAGATATGCAATGCACTTCGGGGCAGAAACTACGCATGTGCATAATTTATAAAAAGAAAGATAATGATACACGTGAAGTTTTATAATTTTGTCATGTGCGCGTGCCATTGACCGTTGCGTTAAGCGAGAGATGCGAATTAAATTACACATACTTAAAAACTGATACTATTCTGTCAGCTTGATTTATAAATCCTGTTAAATCGCGCCAATATATTCATTGTTTCATGAAATTGTGAATAAAAGCAAAACGATTGAAAGTATGTCAGAAACCCAGCTTTTCACATTAAATGACCTTTAACATAACGCCAGCAGACCCGAATGAATACACTTCATTTATTCCAATCAGGTAAATAACAAATATAATAATAAAGCAGGGGAAGTCTACACTGTGTATTACATGTAGCAACCTGCTATGGTGATCCCTATCTTATCAGCTCAATACACAGGCACCTGGCTACTGTACTGCCAAAAACCAATCTTACAAATGACATTTTTGACCCTTTCAAATGTAAATATGGGGGATTTCGGTATTCGGCGGGCGAATGTAGAATTACCGAAATCTCCGCTATAAGTCGTTATTTTTCAACAGAAGTTACCAAAGAGGTGATTGTTTTTACGTTTTGTCTGTATCACTGATTTCTACTATAAGAAAGCACCATAAATAATTTTCTTTGACACTTGAAGGTGTGCACAGCGGGGATTACGGTACCGGCGCGCGTTTATGTTCTTGTGTAGAATTACCGAAATCCCCGCTAAGAGGCAACTTATGCTGTCAAGAGTGCTTAATAATTAACATTAATATCATGTTTTGCACGTTAACATTCAAGCGAAGCCAAAAACCAATCATACAAATGACATGTTTGACCCTTTCAGATGTAAATATGGGAGATTTCGGTACTCGGTGTGCGAATGTAGAATTACCGAAATCCCCTCTACAAGTCATTATTTTTCAAAAGAAGTGGGATATTGTTGTTAAGGTTGTGTCTGTACCGCTGCATTTTAATATCAAAAAAGCCCCACCAGATGATTTTTTGACACTTGAAGATCTTTACACAGGGATTCAGTACCTGACCGTCCTTGTGCAAATATGCACTGTGAATTCATACTCGGAATCCCAATAATAATGTTTATAGTTTAGTTTTTCACTACCAAACTTGTATAAAAACAATGTTTCATCAGTGAAATCAATGTATTTTGCAATATTCTATCTCAATATCCGCAGTATTTTGATAAATAATTAATATTAGTGGGGATTTCGGGGGATTTCGGTATTTACGAGGATAAGAAACTAAGTTATCTCCCTTCGTGGGCGGAGTTAACACCGCATTACTTTTGCGCAATTTCTCGTTGAGTTATGAATCTATTTGGAATACAATATTCTCGTATTTGTGCACCCTACCGCGGAACATGTGTTCACCATATTGGTTATATTATGTTTACGCTAGTGTCAACAATGGAGGTCGATGTCGCGTTTTGCCCTCCAGTGGAAATACGGGTCAGTTAGCAGGTGCGCGTGACGTCACTTATCAATGCGTGGAATAATAAGTCTAGAACCTACATACTGTAACATCATTTATATGCGTGAACGTTCGTGTTTTTTTTCTAACTATTTTGCGGACATGAAATGGATTTTTTTTTCAAAATACACGATATAGATCGAGGCCATTAGAGTACAACCGTCAATACATTTTTGTTGTTTATTTTTGTTTGCATGTTCTTGCGTTAACATGTTCACTACCAATGAAAACATAGACCTTTTACAACATAGCAACAATAACTAAGGAGCAAGTGTTAACCAGCAACAATATGCTGGCAACAAATATACATACAATTATCAATGTGGTTCTACGATTTCAACAACACGAAAAATGTGTATACATAATATACTTATTCTCATATTTTTAACAGCAAAATTCATGTAAATGACCATAATTTTATTTTGATACTGTTCATACTTTATCAAACTTTTTGATCACGAATACTTTTTTTAATCACATAATATTAATTAACGTAAATACGATATTACATTTAAATATAATGGCTTCAAAATAATGTGCATACATGTATATTTGTATATATATATATATGGATAATATTTAGTACAAACAGTACCACCATGGCCACCTTGTCGTATAAGGATATATACGGTATGCATGTAGTGTGTGAACGTGATTTTGATGATGTTTTAATTTTTAAAAGCACAAACAACAACACAACGTGAAAATAAGAAATTTAACAAAAACAAAATTATCGGAAAAACATCGTGAATCAATATGTGACATACATGGAAAGGATACGTAATATAATTACCGTAAAATCATCTAAATTCGCCGCAATTGTTCATGAATCTTATATCAGTCGACCTATTACAAATCCGCTTGAACATCTGCAAAACATTTGAGCCTCGCTCTGTGTAAAGTGTCGTCCCAGATTAGCCTGTGTAGTCCGCACAGGCTAATCAGGGACGCCACTTTCCACTTCTATTATATGTTTCTTTAAAGAAAGTCTCTTTTTAGCAAAAAAAACTAGTTTAGGCGGAAAGTGTCGTGCCTGATAAGCCTGTGTGGACCGCACAGGCTAATTTAGGACGACAGTTTACGCACATGCATTAAACCCCGTTTTCTCAATTTGCGATTCATTCGTCATTTCCTCCACCCTAGTGTTTATCGAATCGTTTCGTGGAAAAACGTTAGTGCACACTTCTAGAGCTCAACAATTCTAACAATTCACATTCAATACGTTTAAATAGATCAATTGTTAGACAAACTGGCCGTACGAAGTTCTCTATGCTATGTAGCTTTAAGTGTTTACAGCGCGATCATGTCATCCACCTGCGTCCGTACTTAATAAAACGCTTTACATTACTCTTTGACACTACCAAGGTTTTATAACTAGTAAAGTGTCCTATTCCTACAAACTTTCTGCAGAGTGGTAAATAACGTTTCATTGAAACACCATACACTTCCTAACTGAAATATTGATGAATCAGATATGCAAATATATGAATGTCTATGATGATACGATCTATGTCGTGGGTAATATACATGTATGTTATTATTATGATGTATACATTAGATTATTCATATTATACGTATAAAATAATTAAATCTTTATTATTCAAACTTTATTTTGTGTTTTCGATAAATTACAAAACACATTATTTTTACTTCCCTTTAATTATTTGAAAACAGATGTTTTTGTCCGAAACTATAATTAACATATTCATGTGTTAAATCAGCGATATTCACTATGCTAATCAATTGTTAATTTTGTGCCATACACAAAATATAATACCATAACTTATGCTTTTGTTAACTCAAAATTAAAATTAAGAATTATATAGTCAATAAATTTAGCGTTTGCACGTATAGGTCGAGATAATCTTGCATGACTAATTTCTCACTCTTGCTTGCCAGTTGTCATCGGAGTTTAGACTTGCGGATTAGAGTATGCTACGGTATCTCGCAAACATGGTTGCCTCTTTCACTTTAAATCTGCAAAATAGTACTTGCTGAACTGGCACACTTACTAAACAGCAACGATAGTTGAAAACCACTATGTATGTATAGGAATAATGAGTATAGAACATACATACTGTAAAACCATTAATATTCGTCGGCAAGAAATTTCGTGTTTTTTTTGTGAGACTTTTTTGTGGATACGTTAATTCGCTGATGTTGGCAAAAAGATGAAGATTTGTCCGATTTGTTTGTGTTAAATTCGTGGATCGTTCAACGTTATAAAACTTTGTTATCACGCACATTTTTTTATATAATATAATATTAATTAACGAAAATAAGATATTAAATGTAAATATAATGGCTTCGAAATAATGTCCATACATGTATATTTGTATATGTATATGAATAATATTTAGTACAAAAATGACAACCGAGACCACGTGGTCGTTCAAGGTATTTATGTAATGTGTTTAACGTTATTTCAAGGATTTGTGAAAGCACAGGAAATAAACAAATGTGAATTAAGAAATTTGAATAGAACGTTTTGGTAAACATCAAACATCAACATGTGACATACATGGAAAGGACACGTTAAGTTATATAACTACTGTAAAATCATTTAAATTCGTCGCAATTATTTATGAATCTTATATCTGTCGACTTATTACAAATCCGCTGGAACATCTGCAAACCATTTGAGCCTCGCTCTGTGTAAAGTTTCGTCCCAGATTAGCCTGTGTAGTCCGCACAGGCTAATCAGGGACGCCACTTTCCACTTTCCACTCTTATGATATTTTTAGTTTATAGGTAGTCTCTTATTAGCATGAATGTAGTTTTGGCGGAAATAGTCGTCCCTGATTAGCATTTGCGGACTGCACAGGCTAATCTGGGACGACAATTTACGCGCATGCATTAAACCCCGTTTTCGCAGTATGTAGTTTACTTCTTATAGATATTGAATAGTAAGATCGTTTACCTACAATAACGTTTCAAATGCTGGTAACAAATATTTAACGAGATACAAAATGCTCGTTTTTATTTTTTGTGGCCCAATATATTCTATTTTAATTTCCCGCAACGATATATATTTATACGACACACGAACACTAGCATGGAACATGAACATGTGTTGCATAAATTGTCCCACAAAAAAAGATTCAAATAATTTTGTATCTTATTAAATCTATGTTACTAGACCACATCTAGAATTGAAATGTTGGCTATTGCTATAAGGAACACTGATTTTGTATGGGTTAACTTTATTGTACGAAATATTTGTTTTTGCGCAATATTCGTTGATTTTGAGTGTTTAAGGGGCTTTAAACCATTCAAAATGGCCTATATTGCCGCATGGCATGGTAACATGCGTGAGTATGGTGGAACAGTCATCAGCCGATATGATATGTGCAAACTAGCACTAGAGTACATGCCAACACGCTGACACCAGCCATTGTACTGACGGCTTTTTAGAAGAGTGGAATATATACTCTAAAATAAGACATACTCAAAGACATTTGTTGCGTGTTCTGAGAAAACTAGGCAAAATGCTTGTACGTTTAGTGTCATCCCAGATTAGTCTGTGCAGTCCGCACAGGCTAATTTGGGACGACACTTTCCGCCTAAACTGGATTTTCGCTAAGAAGAGACATTATTTAAACGAAAAATTCCATAAAATCGGAAATTGTCGTCCCTGATTAGCCTGTGCGGACTGCACAGGCTAATCTGGGAGGACATTTTACGCACAAGCATTATGCCCAGTTTTCTCAGAACGCGACACATTTACGCATCATTGCGCTACACAGTGAAGGATTGGCCAGCTGGAGGAATGGACACTTGTAACAAATGGGTCTACTTGTCATTCTGCTAACCAGTGGAAGTTATCAAATGTGTGGCAGTTTTCACTGTCCCACATGCAATAAGACAGATCAGGAAACAAAAAATACATTTACCTTAAATATTTTCAAAATTGTTATCCTGTAAATTTACTCTTGACTCTTGAATTAATACTGTTTACAAACTGCTGTATATCGCACCATGCATTAAACTTTGTGAACCGTCGAATTTGAGTGACCTTTTGATTACACTGGAAAGTTTCATATGTCGCCATAGTTCAGGAATGTTAACGGTCTTTGATTATCATTTGTAAACATTTCAAGATACTTAAACCAAGGTCAAATATATAGTTTAATACTTAATTGCTCTTTCAAATTAATTGTTATTTCTGCATATGCATCGTCTAGTTTGGATTACACCGGGTAATGACAATTAAATCGCCATTTTCCCATTTTGATCAACCATGAACAGAACATTTAAAAAAACGATTTACTTTTCAACATTGGTTTAGCGAGGTTGGGGTCTTCCATATTTCGATGTTTCTTCATAGTTTATTAAGGCCAAACAGAATGAAATTCGGTGTTCGGATGGTGTATCGAGTTATAATAAGTATACTGACAATGTGAACAACAAAATCGGAGAGCATAGAAAAATTTAAAAAAAAAAAAAAAACGTATAGAAGATTTTTTCTTGTAACAAATGTGTTGTATTGTAAACCTAATCAAAATTATTATATTTTAAACAATGTACATTATTGATCACTAATTATGCAGTATATACAACACGTTTAATCAAGTCAAGTAGAATACACTATTGTTATACCTCAAATTGAATCTAATTAAACGCATAAATAGATGTGTGTATGAATGCACTTTCATTGCAAGTGATCATTGGTGTATTTGCAGCCCGATGTGTAGCGTCCACGTATGCTGGGCATGCGACCTATCCCAATTTGTAAGTGCCTTTTATACAAGGACACGTTTAATGTTCCAGTCAGTATTTCTTACAAAAATTCATACAGTTGATATATAATAGCTAAACAGTTAAGTTTCAAATTGGAAACTACCCTGCCCGAATCCTTTTACATTAGTTCGATAACATTGGTCTTATGTTAAAAAAAACATTGAAGTAATTTAATCACAACGTAGAATGTTATATGAGAACATATCTGTATTTAACTTGATTTAAGTTTACTTTCGTTCCTCGTCAATAGGCTTACAGCATTTCTATAAAGCATTGAAAGGCGAAATTGTATCGTGATACTTAATTGTGTCAAATATTCGGTTAACATCAACGCACAATACACTGCTGTACATAAAACAACTCAATAGTTTAAGTTTCTATTATTCGGTCACTTGTTAAAATACACATATTGCTTTGATAGGGAAATAATTAAGTGGCGTGCTCCACTTGAATATATGTGACATTTCCTGTTCACAAGTATCAGCATATTGCTAAAGCTCAAGAATGTCTTCATACATTAAGAGGGGACAAATTGTCAGCAAACATATGGCGATGAGACGTAGATTCAATGATTGACGGAGCTCTCGTGTAATCAACATGGTCAAGAATAAGTTAAAACATCGTTCAGAACACTGGATGCAACTCTTTGACTTTTCATGCGTATGGTAATTAGTAAAATGGTGTATTTGTCTAAACTTTAAATTTACTTCTTAGCTACGCATGCGCAATTCGTAATTAAGTGGCCAGCTCCACTTAGCTATCTTCACAACATTTGTAATTTCATCAAGACAGTGTTTTTGAAATCGTTTCGTAGAATAAACGTTAGAGCATACTTTCTGTGATCAACAATTCCCCTTAATGGGTATTGCGGCAGTTTATTTTACCGAGAATATATATATATATAGCAACACCGATAATGCTATTATCACAACCCAATATTTTTGTTATCAGTATCATCACAAATGACCGAGTTGGTTCATAAAAGGTCAGTGGTTCGATCCCAGGTGCGGTTAACCTGTTTTTACTTTTTTTCTTTCTTTAATTTTAATCTTGTTTTATATTGGAACTCTTCAGTCCTGTTGTTAACATTGATCAATTTGAAGCATTTAATCACAAACTTCCAAACATGCTGAACTATGTGAACAAGTCCCTGTAAGTTATTGATGATTAAGGTCGAGTTCGATACTGTAAATTCTTATGTTTGTGATTAAATAATATAGTAGTGTGTGTTGTTTGGGAAGCTGTTGTGATCCCAGTTAAGATTGTAAACAATTTTTAATGTTTATGCATATTTCTAGCAATCAATGTACCGGTACCTGGGTTTTGCATAAAATTTTGCTGTATTTTATGAAATGTGGCATAGACTGTAGGTATTGTTAAAAACAAAAATCAATGTTAAAAGTGCAGTGACCCCCTTTTATATTTTTGTTTAATGATGCCAACACGTAGATGAACATATTTGAGCAGTTTCGCAGAATGTTATTTGACAGAACTATTATAAATTCCATTTGTGGGATGAAAATAATGAACAAATGACGTATTTTTGGTTGACATAAACATTATAAAAAATACATTTCTTAAAATTGAACTTGTGTACTCCATTTTATTGCTAGTGTGTGTTTTAATTAAATGGCATATGATGTATCTTAGCTTATATAATATCTACATGTTGCCTAGTTCATAGGTTATTAATTCTTTTTAAGCAATTAGAGATTTTTCAGTTTTAATGAAAAAGTACATGTTATATAATGGCAAATAAAATCGAAACAAGACCGGTGACCGTACGTTTTTATTTCGTTGTTCATATAGTATTTGTAACTGGCTCCAAGAAATTATAATTGCGAAGTAAATGTAAGTGTTTACAGAGCAATCATGTCATCAACGTGCATCCGAATTCAATAACAATCACAGTACTCAAAGAACTGGTTGGGCGATTTTGCTCAAAGTTTGTGGTCGTTAAAACACTGTATACCGTGATGCCAATCAAGCACCTTTTTTGAAAAAAAACAGATGGAAGCAAGGAAGGTTGACAGGCTGTCAACAGTGTATGATTTAGCTATTGGGGTTTAAAAATGTAAATGCTGTTTTTTAAAATCAAGTCATTGTCGTATTTGCCAATTGATAGCTAAACTGCGAAGATATAATACACTTACCAAATTCCAAACTTGACATAAATTTGATGAAGACAAGCATTGCAGTAATTTCTAATTAGTACAGTAAGGTTTCTGGATCGTTCTTGCCTAAGTACACGGGCCCCCGTGTGTGTCAACGTATAAATAAATTAAATCCATTCAGTATCAAGTAAGATACGGTAAATGTTAGTTTTTGAGAAATTGGATACTAAAGGTCAATGTCAACGGTCTTGTCCAAAGGGGTTTTCTGTCCAAGAATTGAGTAAATCCAATGAATAGTAGGGAAAAAAAAGAATCATTCAACGTGGTACTCGAACCCACTACCCCGAGATTCACAGTGCTCTACCGACTGCGCTAGCCGGTCGGACACATTCGTCTCCGCAATATGTATTATTAAAAAATCAAACAATTTCCGATAGCTTTGACATCTTCTGATTGGTCAATTTTTGCAATGGAAAATACCGATTCGTTCGTCACAGTGTTTTGTGGCGCATTAATACTAATACCGTGCGATCGGAGCTATTTTGTTTCCGAATGCAGAATCGCCCCAAAAATAGGTTTAAAAAAAAAAAAAAACGGGACGACATTTTACGCACAATTATGCCTAACCGTCATGTTTTATTCCAAAATAAATATAAAAAATAGCCTGTGCAGTCAGCCTGTGCGGACTGCACAGGCTAATCCAGGACGACACTTTACGCATAATAATGCCTAACCATCGTGTTTATTCCAAAAATTAAAAAAACAATAATAAATATGCCTGTGCAGTCAGCCTGTGCAACTGCACAGGCTTACCCGGGACGACACTTTACGCATAATTATGCCTCACCATCATGTTTTTTTCCAAAAATAAAAAAAGCCTGTGCAGTCAGCCTGTGCGGACTGCACAGGCTAACCCGGGGCGACACGTTACGCAAGTGAAAATACTAATAGCATGCGATCTGAGCTATTTTGTTTGCGAACGCAGAATCTGGATGCAGTTACGTTAATTGCAGAAACGGACTTTTTCTTCGGTTTTTATGTATATTATGTTACCAATGGAGCGATTGCAAAAGGCAATCGTCCCAAACACACTTGACGTAGCTGTGTCACTACCAATGTCTTTTTATTAGTAACGTATTCTATTCCTACAAACTTTCTGCAAAATGGTTTATACAATTTCATAGGAATAGCATGCACTGTGTAACTATAACATTGATGTATCAGATAGTCAAAGATATGAATGTCTATAACAAAAATGACGTAGGTAATATATAATATATTTTATTATAATAATGTATACAATAGGTTATATAAATACATATACATTGTTTATAGTACACCTTACTTTCCCAAGAAAAGTAAAAATAGGTAAGAATACAAATTAATGTTGCTGTTTTGATTTTTATTACAAAACACATTACGTCTTAGGCAGGCATGTACAATTTGTAATAATATAGCGTGCTCCACTTGAACATCTGCGCAACATGTGACTTTCCTCTGCCAAAGTGTTTATGAAATCGTTTCGTTGAAAAAACGTTAGAGCATACTTCTTGAACTCAACAATTCCCCTTAAATACTTTTAAATAGATCCATTCTTCTAAAAAACGGGCAACAAAACATTCTAAATGCGAACTAACAGTAAATGTTCACACAGCGATCATGTTATGCATGTATATCCGGACTTCGTAAAAACACTTGACGTAAATCTTTGACACTACCAAGGCCATTTAATTAATAAAGTGTTTTATTCCTTGAAATTTGTTGCAAATTATCGTACAACGTTTTATAGAAAAGACATGCATTGTGTAACTGTGACATTGATGTATCATATATGCCAAGATATGAATGTCTGCGATCTATGTAGTGGGTAATATATTTTATCATAATGATACATTAGATTATTAATATTATACGTATGATATTTTCACAAGAAAATTCCATCTTTATTATTCAACTTCATTTTGTGTTTTTGATAAATCTCAAAACACATAATTCATTACTTCCTTTAAACGAAAAATTCCATAAAAGCGGAGAGTTTCGTCCTTGATTAACCCGTGCAAACTGCACGCTCATGCATTAAGCCCTGTTTTCCAAGAGCACGACTCATAAACAAATGTATACACTGTCAAAAATCAAGATCCACTTTTCTGCAAACAATCAAGAAATCGCGGTTTTATAAGTATAAACCCTTCCTCTTGAATGATCTGTAATGTAGAAAAAAATGGCCTCGTTACCGACCTGACGTGTGCGTCATTAACTAGACATATATGTGTCGCGTTCTGAGAAAAACTGGGCATACTGCTTGTGCGTTAAGTGTCGTCCCATATTAGCCTGTGCAGTCCGCACAGGCTAATCAGGGACGACACTTTCCGCTTAAACTGGATTTTCGCTTAGCAGAGACATCATTTAAAAAAATCCATAAAAGCGGAAATTGTCGTCCCTGATTAGCCTGTGCGGACTGCACAGGCTTATCTGGGATGACAATTTACGCACAAGCATTATGCCCAGTTTTCTCATTGTGTGCCATTTACTTGACATATATTATCTAGCTACGCAGAGGCGGACTGCACAGGCTTATCTGGGATGACAATTTACGCACAAGCATTATGCCCAGTTTTCTCATTGTGTGCCAATTACTTGACATATATTAACTAGCTACGCTCGTATACCTT
>VMBQ01003646.1:0-78757 GCA_007657795.1 Dreissena rostriformis
TGATGGCAGAGGTTGTATGTGAGAGCATGGAACGACAATTCTGCGTGGAGATTGTAATAAGTGAACAAGGTGCTACGAACGACGATACCAACCAGAGCATTGCTATATAACAATTCCCAGGACCCGTTTCTATGCGTTCACACTGATCCAGATAAAGCTTTGGCTGCAATTATGGTCAATTCCTTGCAATCGGCATTGAAAATCATGAAGAAGACTGGTATTAATCAATCCAGAGAGACTGAATCCGTAAAAAACTGATGTGATGACCATGACACCGTCAATATTGCACACCATATATTTAACCTCTAGGCCTTGTGGTTTTATAGAAAACGCTTATTTAAATTAATGTTCTATATACTTTTTTATAAACATTGTTTCAACGGTTTGTAACTAATGGTCATTATTTAAAAAAAAAACTGTGCGGATGACTTCTATACGATGTAAAGAACTTTCTTATAAAGTATATAAATATTCATGATGTTGTATATTTTTTAAGATGGAATGTTTAATGTTTTATGATAAAATGCTTGCATATACAACTTTGTATCATAAGGCTGCACTTTTAAATATTGTACGTCAATTGTGGAAGATAGACTTTTGGCAAGTTTACGTATACGATGGTATAATTTAAACGCGTGTCATTAGTATTGTTATAATTGTAAACATGCTTTGCAACTGTGTGAATGTAACATAACTACTAAAAGTTTGACGTATAACGATACTCCTTTTATTAAATACTTTACTTGTCGAAAGATTTTGAACAGCATATTTAAATATCTCATGGATAAATTTATAAAAGGTGTCATTTGACCCAATTCTGAATTAAATACCTCCATTTTTCTACTATAAATGAAGTTTTACAGAAATAGATTACGATTAAAATCTACCATTTGTTAACATTTTGAGTTTGATGCGTTTACAAAACCATGGGTAAAAAAAACATGTAAAATACGTATAAGCACAACTTAATCGCACGCTATTAGTACAACGATTAATAAATAAAATTCGAGTCGGTTTGAACGAACAATACGAGTTTACTGAGTGATACAATATAATAGTACAGGAAAGCGCCATCTGTTTTGCTATTGGTATTTCTCTTACATGTATTTCTTTAGAAAACAAATCAATTCAGCCTTGTAGTGTGTACTTTCAAAGGACACGAACAACATAATACTACTAAAAGCAATCGTGAGCTAGTTGCACACAGAATGTGATGACTAGAGCCAATCTGTCAGCATCGTCATTGTTATTCGTGCCGTGGATACAAATGCCAAGCAAAATTATTTATTTCAAACTATAAACGCTTACTGAATGTAACACAAAATGAAAAACATTATTAAGAAGGCTTTCCAGGTCTTGAGTATAGGTAAAAGATACCCCTAACAGTGTGGCCATACCACGTGGTCCTTGACGTCATTTTGGCTAGCGCGTCAAGTAGAAAATTGTCAATATTGCCTCTGCTAAGAAACTTCAAATCCACGTAAGTATCTTATTATTTACTCTTTTCTGACGAAATAAAGCGCAGTCTAAGGGAAAAGTTGAGCACTATTCTCGGTTATGCAAATATTTGACACCAGATGAGTAATTTAGTTTTTCATTCGAGGCAAATTACTAGTTTTTACGTTACAATGCACGCAAGCACGACACGCACATTTTAAATCTTCCAAAAAATCCGTTTTATATTCCTTTTTGCAGTGCACTCATATGCGGACGTGAATAATTCCATATAAAATGTGTTTTGTCCGAAAAAATATCTTAAAACACCATCTAATGACATTTTTAATGTACACCAACAATTTGGCTAACACGACAAGCAACGAAATTCAAGGCAAGCACAGCAAGTCGATATTCGGCTTGAACGACTAGTAGTTATTCTAGTGTAGAATTGGTAACTTCTATGTTGTTAAACTATAAACTTCAATTTATTTTAATGTGTGTGTCCCTTGTATAGTTCGTGTCAATTTACTGTCTTCGTGAGATTCTGTGCCCTGTCCTGTGTCTGTGTGTGTGTTCAGCCATCTATAATGTATAAAAAGTAACGTGTTTAAGATGTTTAAACAGAACAAATGAACACAATCTGCACTTATAAATGACTACTGAATCAACATTCAGACATCATGTTACCATAAATAAGACTCTTTGTCCAAGTTTATAACAGTTTTACGTGTCAATGAAAATTTGACTGCAATAGAGTACGGTTTAATTTTAACACATTCACACTCTTGAAAACATACAATTAAAAAAAATGCATCAAACCAAAATTTTTGCGGTTAAGCGCAAAACGTTTTGTATAACCCGACCGATATTGACCTTTGTGCCGTGTTCGCCTTGCAAGTATATTTCCGTTTACTTTTTTTTGCAATCTAGCGTTTCTCAAAATACACCTTTTCCAAGATTTTTCGTATACAGAAAACATGTTGCCTATATATTCGGAACAATCGCAAAAGAGTCAATTAAAAACATGCCGACAAACGTATCGTGTTTGTGATGTAAATAAGAAAGAATAAACATTAAAAAAATATTGTTCATATTTGAACTATAATAAGAACTTAATTGTTTTGTTTTCTTACAATATTTATAGGAATCATCAGACCAAAACCAACACTTAAACTCGGAAAGAGAAGCAAGCGTATCAAAAAGAGACGAGACGTCAGGAACACGAATATCCAACGTGGATGTCATCTTGGATCAAAACTGAAGATGAATTATTTAATAGAGTGAAATATGAACATAAAATGCATAATGTTTACTCATCACACCGTCCACAAAGGAAAACATTTTTGCAAACTAAATCTCCACCAAAGGCGGGATAGTGCGAGAAGAAACGAGAGCAATTTGTTACCTACTTATAGACTTGGTCTCGACATAAAAGAAATTTAATCAGATACCCTCTTTCTGAAAAATTCCTTGTTTTAGAGGGATTGCAATCAAGTAGCTGGACTTGAGATACAGAGAAAATTAAATATATAATTATTCATGCGCATTATGTGTGTTTAAAATTAATACCAGGATTTAATTTAATGGAAGTGCTGACTATTTACCTCAGTCAAATAAGTGTTAAAGTTAGGTGTTTTTGTCGCCTTTGTAAATCAGATCACAATTTCTTGCAAATAATTAATTAAAGCTTCGACCAGCATTGAGTCAAGCGTTGTTTTTATAACTCTTAAAATTACTAAACCTGTACTTTGATATATCGCAAATGCTCATTTCCCATTGCTTTTTTCGTAAGATTTGCTCCATGCAGTTAACGAGTAACGAATTTTTACCTCCTCTTTGTGATTATCAATTACACGGATTTTGCATACACTTTGAACCGATTTGTTTTGTTTTCATTCATTTTGTTTGAGGAATGAACACAACGCATTGAACGTTTTATTATTAATTTAAATAAATGAAACCATATTAAATGGCATCATAAAATCACATTTACATCACAATTGCAATATTATAACAGTAGCGTTAACACATTTTTTTTTAAAGAAACGCAACAAGTAAATGACTTTTATGAACAACGTGGTATGAACAGATAAGCATCAAATTGTAATTATGACTGAGATTTGATGATTAAGCTATTATCACAACCATTAAAGCACGGGTAAGTCACAGACAGATGAATGTCATTTCTAATACAAAACAGGACGCGTGTATTTACCACATACGTCACATAATGCGGTTTAGCAGACTTGAAAACATTAACAATCGTTAATACTAACACCCTGTTAACTTTAAATGCGAATTAGATAAAATAAACAATATGTTTAATTTCTTATAAACATATTAAAATACAAAACTTAAGCATGTTTTATGTTAATAACTGCATCAAATAATAGCGACTGTTAGTTTACTCGCCAGGTAAAAGTTAAAACACCTGGCAACCGGGCCCTTAACTGTTCATCAGTTTAAATATAGACGTGAGTTTGAGGTGTACTAAAAAAACGGAACTACCAAGTATTTAAGAATGTTGCATGTGGTATTAAAGGTCTGGGAGAACAATCTAACAGTTACAAAAATGTAAAGCATAAAAACTGCATGAAATTAATAACGGCAAACCGTTAACTTTCACTCATGAACACATGAGAGTTGAGAACAAAACACGTTATAACTTATACACGTTATTTGTGTTTCTGCCCGTAGTGCCTACAAAGTGAGCTGATATGTTTGTAGGCGGCTTTGCGCACTCTGCAGGCATGTGTTTTTTTCGTCACTATGTGTCTTCATATGTTCTCGCATACAAGCCCGAGTACTTGTCTTGTGTTCACATATCTCAAACTCGATCTCTCGAGTACTCTCTTCCCTGGTCGAGTGGGCATCCAAATCTGCTTGCGTTGCGAAGTCTTTGCCACAATTACGACATACATAATTCTTTGCGTCTCTGTGTGCATTTCACCTGTAATAATTCATAAGCATAATAATCACATGTATTCTACACGTACACTTATTATATTTTTTATTAACTCGACAAAATCACGGCTTCAGAAACATAATTTATAACAACTGGTCGTATTAGCCGAATATCGACTTGTCGTGCTTGCCTTGAATTTCGTTGCTTGTCGTATTAGCCAATTTGTTGGTATACATTGGAAATGTCATTAGATGGTGTTTTATGATATTTTTTTCAGACAAAACACATTTTATATGGAATTATTCACGTCCGCATATATGAGTGCACTGCAAAAAGGAATATAAAACGGATATTTTGGAAGATTTAAAATGTGCTTGTCGTGCTTGCGTGCATTGTAACGTAAAATCTAGGAATTTGCCTCGAATGATAGACTAAACTACTCATCTGGTGTAAAATATTTATATNTTAGCCAATTTGTTGGTATACATTGGAAATGTCATTAGATGGTGTTTTATGATATTTTTTTCAGACAAAACACATTTTATATGGAATTATTCACGTCCGCATATATGAGTGCACTGCAAAAAGGAATATAAAACGGATATTTTGGAAGATTTAAAATGTGCTTGTCGTGCTTGCGTGCATTGTAACGTAAAATCTAGGAATTTGCCTCGAATGATAGACTAAACTACTCATCTGGTGTAAAATATTTATATAACCGGGAATTGTGCTCAACTTTACCCTTAGCCTGCGCTTTATTTCGTCAAAAAAGAGTAAATAATAAGATACTTACGTGGATTTGAAATTTCTTAGCGGAGGCAATGTTGACAATTTTCTAATTGACGTGCTTGCCAAAATGACGTCACGGACCACGTCGTATGGCCACACTGCATAAGCGATTATTTTAACAGCTTGATTTAAACAGGCGTGTGAATTGTAATCCTCAGAAATAATTTATCCCCTAATGGTATACGTTACAAAATTGCAATGTGTTTGCATGCCATTAATGAAGACAATACGCCGAATTCCATTGGCGTTCATTGTTATCGATGCATTAATTTCGCAGAAATTCTTGGTCAAGAGCCAAAATAGATACGGATTTTGGAAAAGTTACATAAATACATATACAATGCAAAAAATTTAAAACGTGTGATCAGTAGGGTTCTATAGATATATTATCAAGGTGAAAAAGAGTTGAATTCACTCGTATTTAACTCCATTACGGGAACATAATCATTAATGGCGGATAGCAGCTATGACTGGTTGAATTATAAACATGGACCTTGCGACAGCGGTTTACAAAATGACATACATATGTAATGTGTGATGTGTTATTGATCGTTGTTGAAATTGCAAGGTTAGTATCGTTCTATTATAAAGTGAGTATTTGTCATACAATAAGACAGATCATAGACAGATGCCATGTTTCAATTAACAGAAAAAAGAAAGACAACTACACCGAATCAGAAAAAATATGTAGTTACCTCCCTTGTTTAGCGGCTTGAGTCCACTAAATTATTGAACATTCAGTATGCGAATAAAACGAACTATTATGCACAATGTTGTGTAAGGAATAAAGCAAATTGTAATTGATACGCGCAATTAATACAACTTATTCGTATTCAAATGATTGTGTTTGTGTATATACCATAGTAGCTACGCTCCTTATCAAGAGCCTTGAAAGAATTTGTAATTGCCTCATACCGAATCACAAGTTATCAACAATAAAGACATAAAGGATATGTGTGTACTATCGGGGTAATACATGAAATTATATTCACAGAAAAGTGAGAAATTATTAAATACGGAGAAAATATTTGTATGTAGTGTACTTATATTTTGGATATTTGTCATTTATTTTAAAACGTCAAAGGTGAGGTGTTATGCAAGGCACAGCGCATATCAATTCGGTTCACCTCGCATTACCGTTGCTTCGGTCCGTTCGATTGGGCTAGCAGGTCGATCTTTGATAATGGGGGCAGTATTCTGTTCTATTTCTTATATTATTTATACTTAATGAATGTCAAATTGCACTGACGGTAAAACAAGGAATTGTATACAACGTTGAACAATTATATACTACATTTATCATGCACTATACTGTTATAATAATTTTTTTCTACACTATGTTGTAAAATGTTCTCAACTTATTTATAAACCTATAAACTAACTTAAATACGCCAATCTATTCATCTTCGGTAATGAAGCACGGCGCTTAATTGGGTTAATACAATTGGCAAGTGTTAACAAACCTTTAATGTGAGCACATGTTTCAGTCTCACAATTATAATGTCGTTAAAGATTTTATCGAAAAGTTTTAATCAAATTGTTAAAGTATTTTGTCTGACATGTATCCGGTCGATACTAGTGAGCGATAAGGGGTTTGTTGAAATGCACAGAACAAAACCTATGCGTTTGTCAATCACGTACATTACTTTTAACCTAGTCTATTTAAGGAACTGACAAATTGGAAATACCGATGGGTATAACGCGATTTTGATGCTTTATTGGAAATCCCTATTAAAGGATCAGTGAAATTCCAACTTTCATTTCATGAAAGAAATTGTATCTGGTAAGTCTGTTTTGATGCTTAAAATATGTCACTATATGTGTCATAATTTATCCTTAATTAAAGGTAATACGTGGGGGTTAGTTGTGCTTTTTTCGTAAGATATATGCGTGTGGGCTAAGCGCATTCACGCGATGTTATTTGTTTACTTTACAGATAAAATGTCGTGTTCAACGATGGAAATACCTGTCTATAAGATAACTGTAGTCGTGTCCTTTTTGTTATGTGAGTATGCGCTTTTTTCTTTATATTTGATTAAAAAAAAGATCAGGTCAAACGACTTGACATTTTCACTTTGTAGATTTTGTCACCATTGAATTGATTTTGATTAAAAAAAAATAGCCAATACAGTATGCGATAGTCTGGTTGAGTCTTGGGTAATTTTTATAAAGATTGTTCGTTGAGATTTGTTGTTTTTTTTTCTCCAAATGTTTATCGTCTTTAGACATCAAAATAATCGATTGAGTTGATAGTGTAAAACCGCCATATTGAAAATAAGGTTCCGGTTGAATCGTGGGTTCTGATTGGCTGTCAGAATTTCAAGATTTGCATACTATAAATAGCCTTCAAACTGACATTGCAAGAAAGGTTAATTTCTTGTGAAAAAATGTCTGAATAACACATAAAGGGTGAAATATTTGATCAGAACATATCACTTTATTATGAATAACAATATTTACCTGTTTTTGTCGCATTTTTGATCAGAAGAACGATTGTGAATGTGTCAAAACATTTTCCCGTAACGAACTGCATCATGTGCGAACGTTCTATCACGCGATTTCACGCGATCTCTATACCCACGACTCAAAAAGAACCCACGACTCAACCAAAACCTATATTATTTTAAATGATGGTGTTCATTTGTATGCACTTATGAAACATTGAATATTCTTTTACCTCAAGTGATTTTCCCATGTAAATGTTGTATATACATAGCTTGCGACAATATGTAATGTCGCAAGGGCCATGATATAATGTCACCCTTGCATTAAGCTAAAAATAGAACAATGGAAAACCAGAATTGAGCGAATGTAAAACTTTATATTAATCTTAAGCGTCCGAAGATGCTTCCGTATATCCTCTGTTTTAACAAATAGCCAGCAAGAAATATTTGCAATTCCACGTTCATTTATAATGAGCAATATTTTCATTTCATGTTAATTGTGCTTGCAAGACATAAGATTTGTTTTCGAAATTGCAATGACTGGTCTGAACGAATCATTGATTGTGCATCCATTCTTTAACACGGCAAATGTTGCTTTCCAAAACAATTTTAGACGCCGCTGAAAAAAACTGGTGTCGGAGGTATTGCAACACAAACTAATACGGCACGCTGATAATCCTCTGTAACATTGCCAATCCAGTGCAAAGAAATATGTCGCCACTGTTTTGTTTTTGCGTTATTTGTTCTAAATATATTATACACATTTTGTATCAGCGCTATATTTATCCAATCAGTGTCGCATGATACGTTTCTTATTCAATAATAACATCATGTTTATTACTGATCTTAACAACCCGGTGTAGAACTTCATAAATATCATTCGAACGTTTTATAGTGAGTGTAAGACGAAGTTATGGTTTGCTTGTTCGGTATAATAATATAAATATCATGCCCATAGTCAACCCTCGAAATGTTATTGTCGACAGAAACAAAATCGTCTTGACAATACGTTGTATCCCCCTCTATGGGGTGTGATATTTATTACATAGATTCAAGTATGTGCAATAGCTTTTAAATCTTTTAAAAAAAGTGTATTCTCTTGCTGAAAGCATAATTTCGATACACGCCTCCAGTGGCAGTCAAACTGTCTCAATCAAAACAGCGCGGTTCAATTACAATTTAACTACAGTACAGTGATTTGGTCTTAAACTTTTTTTTTCCACTAACACGACCAACTTAAATGATACTTAAAAAAAATTAAGTTTCAGGGTATTTTATAAACGCGATTATATTAGCAAAATTAATATTTATTTAAAAAAAAAAGTTATGTTAGAAAGCGATTTGGAATATTTCAATCATTGATCATCCGTATAAATAGCATGTGCATAGTTAAAACAAGTTAAGTGAACACACCTTTGCTGACCTACGTAACATTTGTTTGGAGATGTTGTTTAAATTAAACAACTTATTCAGCCGACACAAAATGCACATGCATTCAGCGGTACTTCACGAGCATTTCATTCACAAAGATTGCACTAGTTCTACATGCAGTCTAATAATTATTTTGCGGTCCCTGCAAAGTGTCCATTGGAAAACTTTGTTTCATAGTAATAAAAATACATATTAATGGTAATCACCCTTAATTGAATATTTGTCTATTGTTTCGCAAAAACAAAACAAACCGACGAAGCCGTCAATATTCCATATTTAGGTAATATGGTCAATTTTGATTTTCTGAACGCCTTTTGTCCGGCGTTTGTCGTCAAAATTTACTTTTTGAATACCCTAGATGCCTCATGTAGTGTCCATTGTCATAAAACATGATCAGAACATTTGCCACAATAATTTCTAGACAAAGTTCAAGCAGGTCGCTGTGTCACATTAAAAAAACGTGTTAACACCCTCGAAGTCACAGTTGTTGCCTTTCCATTATGTCAGTTACTCAGAACGTGCATTCGTATTATATCTCAGCCGGATTTGAACACTGTAAATACAAAAGTCTGTAAGAGGGGAGAGACAGCTCTCCTTATATGGCTAAAGTGAAAACTTGTGAACACTTGATAAGACATGTTTTTTCCCAATCAACATACAATTACTCAGAATAGTCAATTTCATTTAAATATCTTACGCACATTTGAAATTTTAATTGGATTCTGGTTCAATCAAAAACACTGCCGGAGGGTGGGTGGGGTCTAATATGGTTTTGTTTACCTGTTTGTATACTAGAAAAATAGAAAAACCACATGTTTTGCTAAAACATCATTACAATTGATCAGAAAATTATTCTAATGATATATTGGCCGATTAAAAAACAGTGAAAAAAGGCTACCAGGAGGCAGTATTTCTTTAATATTGAAACCTTGTAAACACTATCTCTTTAGATTTGTTTAGTTTTGTTCTGGTCTCAGGTTAGAGCAATGAAAAATTTGATCCTTTTTGTACATATTAATTGTTGAAAGACATTATAATGTTAACTCGCTTTGATTGCATTCCGGGTCCTTTTTGTTCATATAGCATATTTTGGTTGTTTGAAATTATTTTCCTTTAACCATTGCGTAGAATCTGTACATATTGGTGTATGTGTATCCCGAAAAAAAACCATTATCGGAATCTTATACGTACAAGCATGACAGTTTTGACGTTATCTTTTCAGTGCGTGCAATTATTTCTCAAGCAAAAAGCATAACGATAAGCAGTTCTAGCAATTCAAGTACGTGTGGATCGCCGTTGGGCATTTTCTGCAACACCGAAGGTGACGGCGCAATTTTCTATTTAAAAAAGAACACTTCTGTGGAATACATAGCGGAGTGCCAGTTCACAAATGGCCCTTATGCCCAACTAATGAACGGGACGTTTAACAACTCATACACTATTGAGCGCAATTATTCCACATGTATACTTACGATAACAAGTCTCAGTATTGAATTGTCTGGATCGTACGTATGCAAAGAGATGTATGCTGAAACGAACTATGTTATCTACAACGTATCTTGCACAGGTAAATTTAAACTATAATGCCGTAGTATAAATAGAAGAAGTAGTAGCAGTAACAATTGTTATATTGGTCGTTATTGTTTCGTTATTGTTTTAGCGCGTTTATTTACATCAGAACTGATCGGTTTCATTCCATATGATAACAGTTTTCTTTCTTGCAGATAACACGAGTAATACGCGGCCGGCAAGTGGTCCTCTTAATTGGCTGTTTATAGTCGTCTCGACCATCGGATTTATTGTTATTGTTTTAGTCGTAGGAATTATTTACACTGGTAAATTACGATGCACTTATGGTAAGTAATATACATTATGTATTCATTTCAATTGCAAAACACGGAAATGGATTGCAAATGATAAAGTTAAAACGTTGCTTACCCTGAATTGGGAATTCAAAACAATCTCACGAAAATCATGTTAAATGCATATCCAAAATATTATCGTCGTAGAAAAACTAGTCGGTTTATGATATTTAAATCAGATACATGTTGTATTTAAATTTATAAGTAAATTTCATTGTATAAACATGAGACGTTAAAACCATAAAAAAGTGAAAAAAATCCACTTTAATTTTATAATTATAAGCAGAATTACGCGCCTACAGGTTTTAATAAACAGGCTCTTAAAAAGTAAAGTGTGTTTCCTTTTGGTCTAAGAGTTAACATGTATATTGAAGAAAAACAACAGCACACATCATGTTAATGTTGCAGCATGTTTGGCGAATGCAGAAAGCGTTAAACTGTCACTCAGTGATGTTGACAGAAATGCATTACAAGATGACTTGGAAAATGATGCTGAGGGAATGTTACGCAATATACCCCGTAATCGCATAATTAATGTTGGATCGTTTTCAGCTGCACATACGCAATCTGAAAGCCACTGTCCACCTCATAAAAATCGGGCTGAAAGTGTCTTAGAAGAAAATACGTCAGAAAATCATACTGAAAATCCAGATATGTCTCTCAATGATACCCATAGCTCAACATCCTATCATTTTGACCACACTGGACGGCTGAAAAGCAAATCTTATTCCCCACCAGAACATCGTTGTAGGCAGCCGCAGAGTGAACCGGTTAGCGACAGGTCACGTTACCATACAGATTTCGATGAGAATAGGCCAAGTGAAAACCTGGACAATACACTCTCGCTTGTAGCCAAGAAAGATATTTTGAATGGGACGAAGAACGTAAATAAACCGGTCGACAATACTGACGCCCCTACATTTAAGCTGGTACGTTATACACTTGACTAACTGCAGCATTAACGTATTTATGATGGTTTATTTCAAACACTAGCTCAACTGAAAAATGCCAATTAAATTCTGTATATTACTTTCCAGCGACTATCATATAAATCATTAACTCTGTCATTTATTTAATTTTTATTCGAAATCAACATTTAAAAACAAAAAATGATCACAACTGCCACCACAAAACAAATACCGACATAAATATTGCAATTTTGATAGTTTTATGTAGGCGCTTTTAGGAACCATGCCGAAATAATGCTTTTCTATGATACATTATGTATTTAACCAGAATAACGAATTATTGGAAGAGATACATAAACAAGACGCTGCAAAATATATTTCCGGAGGTATTGTTGATGTCATCGAAAAAGAAAACAACAGTGAGAACAGTTGTACATCACCACCACAGAGGTTTATTGTACGTTTCAAATAACGCATGTTTTATTGTTTTGATTATTCAAAAAATAAATCCATTACATATCATTCTTAATGTTAAAATAAAAAGTTAAATGGACTAAACTTTTAAACCCCACTTATGTTTATGTAAAACCAATTACTTTATGGATTGTTTCGTTATTACAGGAACAAATTACACGTGACACGAGAAAGGAACTTCAGGAATTATCGGACAGAAAACTGAGTGAGTAAATGAAGCTCCGCCCCTTTACATTTTCAATATCGGAGTAACAACTGTTGTACTTCTACTACTACTCCTTCAACTCCTTCTACTTCTACTTCTACTACTACTACTACTGCTGCTGCTGCTACTATTGGTGATGCTGCTGGTGCTGTTATTGCTTCTGCTGCTGCTGCTACTGCTACTACTACTACTGCTACTACTACTACTGCTACTTCTACTACTACTGCTACTGCTGTTGCTGTTGTTGCTTCTGCTGCTGCTTCTACTGCTACTTCTCATACTCTACTACTATTTCCACTGCTACTGCTACAACTACTACTGCTACTGCTACTGCTACTACTACGACTACTACTACTATTACTACTACTACTACTACTACTACTACGACTACTACTACTACTACTACTACTACTACTACTACTATACTACTACTTCTACTACTACTACTACTACTACTACTACTACTACTACTACTACTACTACTACTACTACTACTACTACTACTTCTACTACTACTACTACTACTACTACTACTACTTCTACTACTACTACCACCACCAACACCACCACCTACACCACCACCACCACCACCACCACCACCACCACCTTCTACTGCTGCTGCTGCTTCTGCTGCTACTGCTAATGCTGCTGCTGCTACTGCTGCTGCTACTGTTACTGCTGCTGCTGCACTGCTGCTGCTACTGCACTGCTGCTGCTACTGCTTATGCTACTGCTGCTGCTTCTACTGCTACTGCTGCTGCCGCTACTACTACTTCTATTTATTATTATTATTATTATTATTATTATTATTATTATTATTATTATTATTATTATTATTATTATTATTATTATTATTATTATTATTATTACTACTTCAACAACTACGAAAAAACACTTTCTATAACTACTGCTTCTTATGCTATTTAACCAGTTAAACGTACTTTGTGATTCTGATCAATGAAATAAACAAAATCCATAATTCTATACACATATATTAATAATGGACCGACAATATGCTTCTTATGTTTACGGATAGCAGGTCAGTGATATTCTACTTTTTCAGTAACCAGAGGAGGTGAATCGTCGTAAAGCTTCGTTGGACGTTTGCAATGTGAAAGCCTTCGGCATCGCGTGCCACAGCTGTTGACGGCTTTAGGAAGGCATTTTTGAACGTTGCGGTGAAGAACGTAGCAATCATAATTATCAATGGAAGAATTTATACAACACTTTTAATTCACTCGTTAGTTAGGACCATAATTATATTCTTCTTTTGATTAGTGTAGTTTGTAAACTTGCTGATACCGCAATACTCCTTAACTCCTGACAATATGTTCTCTATGAACACTAATGAAATTATACTACGATCTTATAACGATATAAACACACATCGTTACGTGAATGTAATGTAAAACTACTGATGGAAATATGTTTTGTTGTCTTAACATTTCGTGTTCAAGCTGCATGATCTAGACATACGAAGACTTCACGATTATATTGGTCTTGTCCGTTGATTAATTGAAATACATTTTATATGCTGCTAAACTATGAACTATGTTGAATATATTTAATTTGCCATATTACGTGCAAAAGGATACAGACGGACTACAATGTAAAAATAACACGAAATATTAAAGAAGTATGTATTTGCGTATACAACTATCAACTCAAAATAGATGAGTATTTAACAATTATATATTTTCTTAGTATTCTTAATTTGATACATGCACTACGTATACGATTGAAATAGTATATTTTGTAATATTGGCATATTGGCCATTGTAAAACTCATGAGTTTCGCATTAAACGCATATTTCAATGGACAACCTAAGCAAGAAAATGCATACTATCGGAAAGACAATATGGCAACTATATGAACACAATGAATGACAGACTATACCGGAGGTCTGTAACAACATGGTACAATATTAAGCAACGGAGTTAAAGCATAGGGTGACATAAGGTAAGCATTTTACATAAAACTAACGAAAACAATGTTATATACAAATAGTTCATAGACTTTACTGACATTTTCAGTTATCACCTAGCAATACAAACTTTTTTTTGCGATTGTAAAAAAGCCTGGTAGAAACACGATCTGTTATATTTTTTTTTAAACATTATAAATGATGTGATTTGGTTCATACTAAATATGCTAAAAGTATAACATGTTAACATAAGATATACACATGTACATCTGTGTCAAAAAAAATTCATTCATACGCACGTCTTTGCTCCAATTTGCTTTTCGTGATATTTGTGTAATAATATGGGCTTGTATTGGCAGTGGAATAAAATTTATGAAACATTCAATTAAGATCACAATTTTGTACTCTGCGTCTCAGTTCAATAAATGCATAAAGTAGACACATTTGATTGTCAATCCGCCACTGCCGTAATGTATTGCGGATCTTCGCTTTTCTCTGGAAAATCCAACTCCTCAAAACGACCTGCTTCCGATCTGTAAAGTAAACATTATTTGCAAACGCCTTCATCAAGGCCACAGCAGCAAGTCAGAACACGATACAGTATTGTAAATAATCATGGCGGGTCAATTTGTGCAACATATGAATGTTATAAACTGTTCTTGATGCTTTTTATGATGATACGATCTTTCTTTACTTCGATGTTATAGTTTCGGTGGATAGAAAAACGTTTAAATATGTTAAAGGACCGATACACATATTAAATGTTAAACTATATGCACGCTACATGTGTTTATTTGTGTGTACATTGATCTCGGGAAGCAGCTGCAAGTAAACAAGTTAAAAAAAACACGGAGTTAAACACATGAATGCAAACTTACGACAATTGGGGATAATAGCGAGCGCCATCTGAAAGAAAATAAATAAAGTGTTATTTACAAACAATATATACACTCATGACAAAAGATACATTGATATAAACACTCATGACAAAAGATACATTGATAAAGTGTAACTTACCGTCTCCTAGAGGCATCTCGGATAAAGACAACTGTGGATCAATTTCATAATAAATGTCGCTCTGGTCTTCTAAGGGAGACGTTGCATACGGGACGATTGTCTCTTCAAATGCAGAAATTGTAGACAACACTAACGGAAGATCGATGTTCTCTTAAAATCAAATGAATATTTTTGACAGTCATTTGTATACAATACAGTTGCATAAAAGCGCATTTATATACACCTTACATTATATATAAACTACTAGGTACAGCAAATGATCCAAACAATTCACTGATTATTGTTTATATTTTGATTGAATTTTCGCATGTTATTTTTCAATACAAGAATATTTATTAACTTTTTAGATTGAGGAAGATATATTTAACTGTACAAATCCCATATAAATGCAAACGTGTACCTCTGGTATCCGTCTGTCTTCTGTGTCGGCATACACAGGCGACTACTAAAATAATTAAAGTAACAACTGTTGCACTTGATCCTGCTAATATGATGGCTAATAAGTTCACGCCTGTGGTTGCTTTGTTAGGTTGCTGAACAACTGAAAATGTATGATATTATATACCCAATGACACGTATTGACCGTAAGTATATTCCTCTCCCACACAGATATATGTAATGTATACATATTAATATAAGTTGCATGATTAACACTGCGAAATTTGAAATGGATTGTTTTGTAAAAATGATCCGAATTAGTTAAACTGAAGCGAACGAAACCCAAAACATAAATTTCAGAATGCCATTTTGTGTTTAATGAAAACAAAACAACGTGATGATCCCACGGATTATATAATACAATGTATTAATGGACCGGAGAACTGTATTAACAATTACTGCATGGAGTTTAAACTAAACGTACTGAGCTGCTTAAGAAAGTACACCTCGGTGTGAGGTTTGCCGACACCATTCCCCACTTGCAAAAGATACATCCCGTAATCTGACTCCGTTATATTTTCCATCTTTAGATTGATGTTTTGTCCTTTCGTATAAATATGAACGCGGGAACTAGTAGTAATTTCGGTACACGGATTGGCGTCTGTGCATTTTCTCCATGTGTAGTCAGAAAGGTTTGGTACTGGATTGGCGAGAGCGGCAAAGGTAAAAGACACGCTTGCTCCCATAGGAATGGTCGCTACGTTTGCATTATCTGATTGATTTTGATCAGTTAAATATCTTCTTACTGGATCTAAAATGGCACATGTTTAATAATATATCACACTTTTTAAAGCTGGCTATATTAACATTAAATTTATATATGAATAGCTTTACAATTATTCAGTAAACTGTTTTGTTTGTTAGGTCTATAAGATTTAAAAGAGTCTCTATAAATAGTTTGGTCACGATAATTAAAAGAAACTAATTATACATACATACTACATTCAGCATCAATTCTCGTCCACCTAATCCAATTTTATTGGATGCCACACACGCGTATTGCCCCATATCATTGCTTTTTACAGATGTAATATTATATCGGATTTGAGTGGACATGTTGCCTTGACGGTCACCTTCACATTCATCAAGTATATTATTATCTTTCAACAGCCTCATGTCTGGCGGAGGGAATCCTTCGCCGACACAATAGAAAACAACACTGGCGTTTTCAGTCACGGTTACATTTGAATTGTCGTTAAATGATTCGACAATGAATATCTGAACAACTGGCTGATCTGAAATACAAGGCAAATGCATTTCGTCGATATAAGTAAAACTGACCTAAACAATTCTGAACGAAAAGTAATAGCTATCGAAATGTTATTTAAACATAATTTAAATAGAACACAATACATATATGAAAAAGTACATTTACATAAAACGTGCAAGTAAAACTGCTGAGAATGGACACCCGTGAAGTTTGTTTGTCCATGTTCATCTGTGGTGCTTGCTATGCACGTGTAGACACCCGCATCTGTCCTTGCTACTTTCTGAATTAGCAATATTTTATTTGAAAGAGTACTTCCCGCCTTAATCCATCGTACATCCGTGTCTTGCGGATTACCATGTTGAAATATGCAAGATTTATTCAAGCTCTCGCCTTCCTTTATGCTTTCATCTTCCATGCTTACAACAGTTGGGGGATCTGCATATTAAATAAAATCAACGCTTAGCAATTTACTTTTTTTGTTTAGTCTGATAATTAAATCAGGCATCGTTTTTAAGAAATCCAAAGACATGACCGATGAATTGACATATGCTATTAACCTATAATGTGTAATATGTATATATAATTATTCATAACTGTGCTATTTACAATATTCAAGTCCTTATAAGAGAGAAATTATTTAAGTATTGCACTAACTGTACTATAAAACAAAGTTAAAACAGTGAAACATACATAATACATCGAGATAAAACGCTTGTTGACTTTTGCCGTGTGTGTTCGATGCCACACACGTATATTCTCCTGAATGGTTTCTGAGAGCTGGGGTTAGTTTGTATTTAAGTAGAATTGTGACGTTGTTCTCCGGTATGACTTGGTATTCACCGACTATTGAACTAGCGTCCTTATGGATTATTATATGTGGCATGGGATAACCTACCGCAATACAATGCAAATATGCATCGTTGTTTTCTATTAACGTTGCATTGGTCAAACTTTCAAGCATATACACTTGAAATGTTTTAATTTTTGCGGGTTCTGAAATTAAAATAATAGAAGGCATGATGAATTCTCACCTTGTTGAACAAACAGGAGTACATGTTAAGAAAAAACAAAATGAACTAGAAATGGCGCGGCAGAGGCCGACGCATATACCCACACCGAATGTTTGACCACACCGAATGTTTGACCTAGGTGTGCCCCACGGTTGGTAATGGGGCCATGCACAGTCGAGATTGACCGTATTGTCATAAGAGAAGTTCAGTATCAATTAGAAGTGAATTGGTGTAGAAATGAAGAGGTAATAATAAAGGCAATTTTGGGTGGGTGTGACCTATGTGGGTGGGGCGCCCCAGGGTTGGTAATGGGGCCATGCATAGTTGAGATTGACCGTATTGTCATAAGAGAAGTTCAGTATCAATTTGAAGTGAATCCGTGTAGAAATGAAGAAATTATAGTAAATGGCAATTTTTGGTGGGTGTGGCCTATGTGGGCGGGGCGCCCCAGGGTTGGGAATGGGGCCATGCATGGTTGAGATTGACCGTATTGTCATAAGAGAGGTCCAGTATCAATTTGAAGTGAATCGGTGTAGAAATAAAGAAGTAAATGTAAAATAACCTAAAAAAATGAGTGATAATTTCTGACCCGGCCCCACCCCAACCCCCATAACTTTTGACCCAGGGGTCAGATCAAAATTCCAAATAGTGCAGGGTCGCACATATGCTCATAGCTACCATGTGTGTAAGTTTCAAGGTTCTAGTGCTAATAGTGTAGGAGGAGATATTGGCCAGGACGGACGGACGGACAGACAGACAGACAGACGGACGGACGGCGGAGATAAACACAATATCCCCACTTTTTTTTCAAAAAGTGTGGGGATAAAAAGGGCTTCAAGTGATTAAAGAGTCGATGAAATCTTGGTAACACACAATGTTGAACATGATGATCTGGCTCTGAGTTATATATGTTGTGTTTTAGTTTTGTTTTGTTTGTTGTTTTGTTAGCATGTAGATTCCGTGTACATATATGCGATGGATATGTTATTTAAGGAGAGTTAAAATACTTGTCACCTGTACATTATTCTCATCACCAATACAATACTTAATTATCCTTTATTGTATTATTAAGAAACTCACCACTGTTAGTAACATTTAGAACTTTACTAAATGTCAGTCTTTCCTCGACGGGTATAGCACATTTCAAATGTTCAATCTGACGATCATCTAGTCGAATATGTATCATGCAACTAGCCGCATGATCTAGTGTGCACGTACACTCTGTTGGTATGGAAGATTTGACCTCGCACGCATGTGCGGTGTTATTTATTTGCAAAAAGTTATGAAATGTGCCGTTCCCCCCGCGTGATAATGGCCTTGTTTGGCGAAAGAAAACAATCACGTTTGGCGTAGAACCTTTCCAACGGCACGTTACGTTGAATATAATTGGAGATATAATGGTACTTGTTATTTCGATATCAGCGGTCGCTGAAAGAAACGGTTTAGTTTATCATCTAGACATTATCAACATGAGTCACGCATCAAATGAAACATTTATTGTAAGAAATTGCATTTTTAAAACAATCTGTTGAATACGTTAAATCATGTATGTTTCTATGTTGTTTAAGTGGCATCAATTGACACGGATTTGTTATAAGAACATTCTATAAAAGTTCAAGCAAAACAGTTATGTAAGTTAGTTCAATTTAAAAAGTACAAAACAATGACGTAACCGTATGTGACGTTATATACATTTTTTTAAATTTTAATGAAACTTCTAGTATATCATTCCTATTCGGTAGCAAATACAATATCTGTCAACATGTTTTTTGAACATTCACACATGCAGCAGTATCATGAATTTTCCCCCGGGCCACATCCGCTAAAGCCCCCATCCCCCACCCCATCACACCATGGCCCTTTGTTTGGATAGTTGTTTTCTGTTGAACTTTGTTTGGACCATATTGATTCATACTGATAAGGTATACAAGGTATAAAATACACTATATGCCTATTGCTGAAAATTGTTAAAAACCTTCCCCGCTCCGAACAAGTAATACCACTTTTCACTGTTTTTCATTCTTAATGCCATGTTGTAGAAAACAAATAGTGTAAACAACAGTTACAATTCAAACTGCCTGTAAGTAAAATGTGATTTCAATGGCCAGGACAGTGCACTACACACATTCCTTAATACAATTAACCAATCAGATAAGCGTTAAAAGACCGTATCAATATGAACAAAGTTGACGACACCATTATTCTGAAAGAGAAATTAAAAAAAGCATCTTATAGTGTCATTATTTGTCGTTATTAAAATGGGTGAGATATTGATTCTGATAAGAGAAATAGTCATTAGCTAACTTGAATGACATTATTTGGATGAATACATGAATGATAGCCGGTCGTTACCCGAACACGGGTGATTTCGGGGTTACACAATCTTTCTCAATATACATAGTGTTCGTTTCATACCTTGTGCATTTAATATTGTAAAAAATATGAAAGGGCATTACTTTTCAAATCACATTTTTTATACATACAATCATGGAACATTGGTTCCAAAATATTTAAACACAAATCAAGAGTCCAAATTATCATGGGGTTATGAGGCTGGGTTGCGGGGTGGGGGTACGGTCTGGTTGGAATATGTTTTTCCGATTCTGCTCTCTAAACTCTCATTTCTTAACCTTAAATATATATAGGCTAACAGTTATATATTGACTCTGCCAATTTAATTTAACAAATATGCATTTGCTTCATGGCGAATTTATCAGACAAAACGAATATTGTGAATTATCGATTCCAAAAAACAACTCGGCAATAATCGTTTTTGATTAAAATCGTACAGGTCAAAGCAAAATAAACATACTGAAATATAAAATAAGCGATTTATTAGTTTGTAATATATAGTGTTTTTTTACGCAAGCATGAACAGCTACAACTATTCGTACTTAAATAATAAGACACTTCAATAAGAAAGCGATTCAAGTAAAAAAAGGTAAATGTAACTGCCGCCAATGTCATAATGAGCCGTCGAAAAAGTTCTGCGAGTGCAGGGAAATACATGTGTTTTAAACATGCGTTTAGACTGATGCTTTAGATATATTAATCTTACTTGATGCTAATTTGAACAAACAAATCCCAGACAAGTTTATCAGAAAAAAGAAATTATCCATAATGTTGGGCACAAAATTTTAAACAAGCATTGATATGATCCGTACTGGTCCTGTCAAGTAATAAACTCAATGTCATGTGAACAAGATTTCTCTCAAGGAAGTTAAAACTTACATAAACAATGCACAATGCACGGCAGTAAAACTACATGAACTTTAAATTCAATTGACATGTCTGGTTTATGAAACGAATAAGATAATATGAAATACGCAATATTATGTACTTTACGAACTATAACAATACAAAAACTGATTGCTTAGCAGTTACATTTTGCTTAATAACACTCGGTCATATCGGTCGTTTTTATTTAGTTGTCTGAAAAATAAAATAAGCATTGCAAGTTAACTTTAAAGTCGCACATCATAATTCGAGTGTAATTTAAATAAAAAGCAACGCATCCAATGTGCAAGAATTATTAAGACTGTGTTAAAACAATCTTCAAACACGTGACCAATGAATAAAAACTATTCGAAATAAACATCCCCTCAAAACAATGAATAGCGAACATGCATTTTTAATTTTTCAATTAAAATTAAATGTTATTATATAAACGGCTTAAATGAAAATAAAAAAATGGAGGTCACGGGTTCGATCCCCACACAGGAAGCGTTCTTTAGATTTCCCCCAAAGACACCAAGTACTGGTTCTACCCAGGTCCAACACTCATTGAATAGTCAAATTGCGTTGATGCTCCAGAGGAGCCTTGTAATTTATGGGAAGTAGAAGAAGAAGAACTACAAAGCATAACAACACAGTTTGACAAAATATTTTCAGTGTGAATACTAACTGGTCAAGTGTCAGTGAATTGTCACATTGTTTCTTTATGTTAATTTATGTAAGAAGGATTTAATTGATTATTTTTTATTTCAATATCTAGACATACAATATTATTTTTGATATTTTGTATATTTGGACACATATATTAGTTTAACTTGTTAATTACAAAATAGCACAATTAAGTGTAAAGTAATTCGTGTATGATCACTGATCTGATAATACCGCGAAGCGAAACTACCGAGACATCACAACTACACAAATCCATAAAATATGACTTAAACGTGTGACATAAAATACTGATTCCGATAGTATATGACTATGTTTACAATAAAATTGGTATGGTGGTACATGTATTTGTCGACGGTATTTAACTTTTTACAATGTCCGCATGTAAGTCGGGACAGAGAAATTCAAACATTTTACCGCCAATTGTACATACTACTTGTGATATGAATATGTTATTCACAGTACATACTATACGATTTTATTTCCTCTAAATTATTTTGCAATCTACATGTAAGGTCGCAATACACAATTAAGTTGATATTTTCATTCCAAATGCATGTTATATCAGTTATATAATAAATTATTATACATAATTATTGAACGACGTAAAACACTTTGACAATAAGCAATTTGATACTCACCATATGCAGTAAATGGCAGTTAATCGCATTATTATATATAAGCTATACATATGGACTATTACATGACTGTGGTTTTCCGATAGGTTGTATCACTAGAGTTTATTCAATGTCGTTGTAGTTCACGAGCTCACATGGCGATTGGAATACAACTTTTCACAATCAACGAGTGAGATATAAGCCCTCAGAACACCCCAACCGTGAAATATTCCTATTTATAATTAAGATACCTTCTCACCATGAAAAACAACATGCCAACTCACCAAGGCAACAAATGATGCATACATTCCGAGCCTAATCATTACATTATGATGCACAACCCGAAATACCTTGATGACGCCATTAGTATGTGTACATTAATTTAATATAAAACTCCAATTTTCCGCACGTTTCGCATTAAGAATTATTTATTGCTGAAAAGCGTATTTTGAAGGTATGTATTTAAATACTAGACCAAGGTTTTGATGCACTGAGGACATTCTGTTCACAAGGAAATAAACAGCTAGCGTTAAATGATGTGAGTTAGAATTTAGGGAATTTATTGCAAACGATCTCTTGGTCGGATTATATAGTTTCAAGTTTAAGGTTTTTGTTTTATTTAACATCGGCAAAACGCCTTGGACCATTTACATACAAGTCAAAAAATATAGTCAAAGTACATCAGTACAATACAAATACAAGGATGTTTATAAACACAAACTACAACGAAAAGTGTACAAACATCATGTACACACGTGTACGAATTAACAGCAACTCGAAAAGAGCAAACAAGTAATATATACATAGCAACATTGTTAGACTTTACCATTTTGACAAGAGAGTATGTTTTTAAATTTCACTACATTTGGCCAGTTTGATCGAATACAATATTTTGTTCGTAGATCTTTTTAGATGGACAAGTTATAAAGAAATGATATTCGAATTTAATAGGTCTCGTACAAAATGACAACACGCACAAATAATCAAAGCAAGAATAAACTTTACCAAATTAAAACGCTACCAGTAATGAAGCTCATTGTTTATCCACACTACCTAACCCAGGCAGCGTGAACACCTTTGCGGACATAAGTGATGATGTGATGATGACGCTGAAGATTACGGGCGTTTCCAGTGCACACAATTTTACCCTGAAGCTGTTATTTTAAGGCATAGCGCTTCAATAAGTATTGAAGGATGGGTGTAACAATCGATCATAAAATCACAAGGTACACCTGTCTATTTGTACACAAATAAACGGATTTAGAAAAGGTGCACCATTTATGTAACCCATGTTGCTCAAAAGAAGAAGAGACAATTGAACAAAAACTTATAAAACTGTCAATAAAAGTTCCAACAAACTTTGCTTACTGATTCAGTTTATATACAATATGTACAGGTAATCATTTTTTTTTAAGTTGAATTGGCCTAATGTCAATCTCAATGGAATTTAATTATCATTCGAAAGTCAGTCGTTTTTGCCTGTTTGCAAGAGTCCAGAGATTATGTTTATTGTTTTCCCATGTCACCGGACATTAACTTTTGGATGTATGATTACATATACAAATTATTGTGATAAAATATCTCGTACACTATTATAAAATTATATCTTTTAGCTTCTTTGCTTAATTCTTACAACACCGACAACTTTATTGAATCTGGTTTATATTTTAAATAAATACATCTAAGTATGCGATACAAGTCTATAAAATCAGATTCATGTTTGCAAAACTTTTTTTTTTTAAATCAGTCAAAAACAAATCTTGAACATGTGATAACATTCGTATACAAGCATAATTACACAGCAAACAGAGTGAAAGTGCTATTATTGTAAGTATTCAAACAACATTATATAATATGTCTGATGTATTTCATGAACCGCGTATAGCGTATTTGCTAAACGCTGAAAGCGACAATTAATTCGATATGTGACTTTTGCAAAATTATTGGACACATGTGCAGAACAATGTTTTCAACTTATGATATACATATTAGGTGGGACACAATACATTCCTACTGGCTTTTTATGGAACACTTTTACTTAGAAAACAGAAACACAAGAAAACAACATGTATATACTCCTCTCATCGTGCATATTACTTACCACACTTCTATTCTGTTATGTGTTATTTCTAGTTTGGATTCGGAGGTCGAAAGAGGGCATCGGCCAGCACAAGCTTCTGTATATATACCTGTTGCAACATGGCCTCAAGCTGTCTCTTTGCATATTCATTTTTTCACTCATTCGTTTATCTTTTACACTCTGCACCGTATAGGTTGTGAATTTTATTTTAATATTGATTTGTGTTGGTAAATTCAATCGTAGAACATTGCTTTCGTATATCTTGCCCCGTTCAACCGCTGGAATCGAACTGAATGAAGATAAAATATATGATCTGTTAAACTCATACATTTATTATCATAAATCGGTTAGGTGAATAGTTCAAGGACGTTTAAGATGAGTATATGATATTGTATTGACACTGTTATTTTTGATTTAACATCAACATATACTTAATAATTATTTATGTATGTATTGATTGAGTAAAAAATCAACAGTGGTAAGATGTTATTTTAGGATTCGACCGGTTAATCTAGGTGATATGTAATAGTAACATGTGCTTAACGCTTTAACATATTCAAAAAAGCTAATCCCTAAAAGTCCATCGAAAATACCATGAACATCTAAGCTTTTCAATAAAAAAGAGAAATTTACGAGCAATGCATGGAAACGTGTGTGCTAGTTATCTCCCAGATCTATCTTTAAAGGAATAAATCTTATCAAACGCCGAAATATATCTAATCAAATGAAGTTGTAATATACAATTACGCGAATGTCATTCAATATTGATATGTTTTGCTTCGCCAAGCTTGTATCAGTAATACGTAAATAAAAAACCGGTGATTTTTGTCACGTTTGTTTGCAATTGCATATGCAAACTAGAAATGGCGCGGCAGAGGCCGACGCGTATCCCCACGCCGCATAGATGTTATATTAAAAGGCAATTTTGTGTGGGCAAGGCCTATGTTGGTGGGGCCCCGGGGTGGGTAATGTGGACATGGATGGTCGAGATAGACCGTGTTGTCATAAGAGATGTTCAGTATTAATTTGAAGTCAATTGGTGAATAAATGAAGAAGTTATGTTGAAACAAAATTGTGGGTGGGCGTAGTCTTTGTGGGCGGGGCGCCCCATGGTTGGTAATGGGGCCATGCGTAGTTGAGATTTACCGTATTGTCATAAGGGATGTTCAGTATTAATTTGAAGTAAATCGGTGTAGAAATGAAGACATTAATGTAAATAACCTAAAAAAATGAGTGAAAATCTCTGACACGGCCCCATCCCAACCCCTATAACTTTTGACTCAGGGGTGGGATCAAAATTACAAAGAGTGCACTGTCGCACATATGATCATAGCTTCAATGTGTTTAAGTTTCAAGGTTTTATTGCTAAAAGTGTAGGAGGAGATAGTGGCCAGGACGGACGGACGGACATACGGTGGAGATAACCACATAATCTCCCCGCTCCAATTTGGAGCGTGGGGACAATCAATGACAAATAAGAATCGAAGTACTAACACTACTGGTGTGACGAGGCTTTTGAAGAGGATGGATATAAAAACATCAATTGAAGTTTATCTACATCACTACAATTATGTATGTGGGTACGAACATTTAGGTTACGAAAAAAATGGGTACGAAAATTTCGGGTACGAACAAATTATGCAAAAGAAAAATTTGGGTACGAAACAAAAATTGTGTACGAAAAAAAATTTGGGTACTACGAAAACAAAAAATTGGGTACGAAAAACAAATTGGGTACGAACAAAAAATTGGGTACGAACAAAAAAGTGGGTACGAACAAAAAAATGGGTACGAACAAAAAATTGGGGTACGGGGAAATTGGGGTACACAAAAAATTGGGTACTAAAACAAATTGGGTACGAACAATTTTGGGTACGAAAATTTGGGTGGGCGTGGTCTATGTGGGCGGGGCGCCCCAGGGTTGGTAATGGGGCCATGCATAGTTGAGATTGACCGTATTGTAATAAGAGATGTTCAGTATCAATTTGAAGTAAATCGGTGTAGAAATGAAGAAGTTAATGTAAAATAATCTAAAACAAATAAGTGAAAATCCCTGATCCGGCCCCACCCCAACCCCCATTGGCCACTATCTCCTCCTACACTATGAGCACTAGAACCTTGAAACTTACACACATGGTAGCTATGAGCATATGTGCGACGTTGCACTATTTGGAATTTTGATCTGACCACTAGGTCGAAAGTTACGCCTCATGTTGTTAGTAAAATTAGTGAAAATGTCTGACCCGGCCCCACCCAACCCCCATACTTTTTGACCCAGGGGTCAGATCATAATTCCTAATAATGCACCGTCGCACATATGCTCATAGCTACCATGTGTGTAAGTTTTAAGGTTCTAGTGCTTATAGTGTAGGAGGAGATAGTGGCCAGGACGGACGGACAGACGGCGGAGATAACCACAATATCCCCACGCTTTTAAAAGCGATGGGTTAATAATGCGAATGCTAAACAAAATGTATATTATCTTATTCTCGGAAGTATTCTAGTTGACACCTTACTGTATATAACTCTATTTATGGGAAAATGTGTTGAATTGTACTCACAAATATTTCAAGTCATTAGTTTTTCACAAATGCAAGCTTATATCAAATCCTATAAGGGATTGAACTTCAAACTGATGAAATTTATAAATTAAATTGGCATTCAGTATTCGAATAACATACCTGACGAATACACGAACCCCGTTTATTTGGATTTCATCTTGGCTCTACAAGAAACGATGCAAAGTAGAAGCCAAAACATATAACGTAACGATTTATGTTAGTATGTAAGTGAATCAATACAATTGCTCAATTGACAAATAACAGGAAACGTGTCAAATCAAATACTATATAAACGGAACTTTTTTTTCCACTTTATTAATTGTTCAGATTTTAACTCGCGTCTGCTGCAAAACTGTTTTTTGAATAAGTCCGAGCATTCAGGTATGCCACTTATTCGGAAAGTGCAACTATTGTGTTTCAATAAATAATTAATAAAGGTATNATATTAAGAAAAACATTATTAACATCATATTACCTTTATACGATGCCATACGCAGCATCATATGTTCGAACTCTGAAATGAACTGTTTTATTAAATTTAGTTAAAATGAACATTCTTAATTCATAGGCAAACATTTACAAACATTACTAATATAATCAATTTCATTGTAATCAGTAAATAACCATTTAAAACAGTGAAAGGGAAAAAGAGAATAAAACAAATTAGAAGATGTTGATGTTTTTTACTTCAACATCAGCCCATACTCGTTCTTTATGCAATACGTTACCTTCCATTAACTTCTGTGTTTCAGTAGTCTTCTCTGAAAGTAGAAAACTAGTGTAATTATATGTTAGTATTTGTTTCTAGATATATTTAAAACAAATTTACCATAACGCAGATAAAGGTCATTGCATTTATTAACTTCATGTATTTTTTTAACGTCATAATACTGCTTAAGTGACCAGTATTATGTAAAAGAAAATAAAACAAATCTGACATTCATTTTGTTGTAACATATATATATGTATATGTGTATTATGAAACATTAAATGCTGTTCCATTTGTGTCATAACCATGTTTTCTATATCAACGCTTTTAAATATTTTACTCCAACAACTTTAGTTTTACCGTAAGTACCGTTATTACAGGTATTGTTTTGTACACAATATAACATAATTTTTATTAATTAATATTATAATTACTCGGTATTGAATTTGGATGCTCTTCAATTTCTGAAATATAAAAAACACAAACAGAAAAATGTTGTTAAGCTTATCTATTTATGTATAAATGTATGTATTTATTTTATGTTTTTACTGTTTATGCATACATATAAATTCAACTTAACCTACCATTTATATATATCTGAAGAAATTGTCTTATCAAGTCTCTCCATTCCGGAAATACTGAAAAACAATGACAGTATATGTTATGCAATCATTTACCTAATGTCATTATAAGGCTTTTGACAAAAGGTATCTTTAAAATAAATACAAACTAATAGTGAATAGCATATATGTGTAATACAAATTAAAGCTAACTGGCACACAATTTGAAGGAATATTGGTTAAAATGATCATCTATTTCACATGCTTTAACGACGTAGTAAAATGTATCCTTTATAAAGATATTATTTACAGCAAGTTTTTATCATCGTGCAATGTCAGAAAGGACACGCAATACTGGCTAGAAAATGCCGGATTATATAGTTTTGTAATTTTATTTCAGTATACAATCTTATATATTTAAATATAAATAAATACCAGCGTCCCTCTAAATAAAATATGATTTAATGACATCGTAAAGATAAACGCTATGTAGTTTAAAATGTAACAATATTTAACAAACTTTGTAAATGTTGAAGAAAACATATGTATGACAAAAACAATTAAGCAAGTAGGCTTTAATATAACAGCCATTTGAGAACACATTGTATTAGGGACTTAATGATATAACAATAAATAAGCTACTTATCCTACAAAAATAAGTTTACCGGATATTGGCACCATACGCTTTACAATAGGTTTCATATCTGTAATAAATCATAATATATATTGATAAACAGGGTATATTACACAACTTTGCTCTTCCGATGAAGGGGTTGATTGTTTGATTCTGAATACGATGATACACAATCAGCGACTGCGATAAAACCCACCGGAACAGCACAGTCATGTTATATTAAACTTATTATGTACTTTTTTACGATACAACCATATCGAAATTAACTTTTGAAGACAACGATTTTATTATAAATCGGTACATGTTCACAAAAGAAAAAAAAAATGTTGTGAAAAGACACGCATACATATTTCGTTTGCTGTAAGTGTTGTATGCGTGTCGAAAAAAAGAACCAATGTTCAGAATGTCACTGGGATCGTTACACATATTTACATTTAACACACATTATACTAGTCCGTGTTCCTATTCCTATCCCATTATGCAAGTTTGTATATGTATTGGTATATAATAAACATCAGTATCAACATATCGTTTCCTTATTTAAAAGTTAACACAGTTAATAATTACACGTGCTTGAATGCATTTATGTAAAATATGTTCCTGATTATCTAACCTCATTGCACGTTAAAAAAAAGCAATTGTAAACATATTTACAAAATTAAAACTATTATAAATATGGAATACCGGCTAAGGCTAGTTTCGTCCGCAGTGCTGAAACCGAAATATGTTTTAAACATAAATTATTATATTAATAACGATTAGTTTATGTACCAATATCGTCATAGACGTTGTCAGGCATTTTCTAACAGTTAACAAGACATATGTCCATAGGTCACAGTTGGCCCCGCATTTTACTGCTGTCTCAAAACACCATTTATGTCAAATACGAGCCGCGATATGGTTAAATTTTACCTTTGACCTTAAAATGTGACCTTGACATTTTAGGTAGGAAGCGGTTGTACAGGGAATTTCATGGTCAATTTGAATGTTGGTGTCTTAGTTTTACCTTGCCTTATGAGATAAGGTGAAATATGTTACATGCGACACGGCATCTTATGGTGGCTGACATTTGCGCCAAGTTATAGCAAAGACAGGAAGTTTCGCACAGACGCACAGACAGAGTGACAGCTGTATGCTGCCTTCTTCGCACAAATGCATGAGGTTTCGAATATAAGTGGGTTTGTTTTGTACAAAATAATGAACATGTTAGAAATAGATGTGAGCACAGCCTAAGATAAAAAACAACAAGAAAAAAATTTGCCCAAGTCTATGGCCCGTAACCTCGCCAAAAATCAATGGGCCCAAACAAAACTCAAACTTGATTTGAAAGTCATGTAGGTAGACTCATACACCATAAATAAAGTCAGTATCTGAAAGCTTTTCGGAAAAAATCCGGACAATTGATATTGGTTTGAAAATTCCTAAGTCCAAGGCCCATTTATGAAAAAAATCCGGAAAACTGTTATTCTAGAGAAACTTTTTAAGCCCAAGGCTCGTAATTTCGCAAAATATCGATAGACCGGAACGTAACTCGATCTAGATTTGTAGGTAATGCATGTAGACTCACTACCAAAATCAGATTAGTATCTGAAAGCTTTTAAGACAAAACAGGAGAAACGGAGTACCGGACGGACGGACAAACGGACGGAAAGTGCGACTGCTAATGCCCCTCTACCGGGCGCATTTCGAGAGGTATGGGTTCTGCAATTAAGGAACACATGCATATGTGAATCAGTGGTTAAAATATACAATGCATTCAGTAAGCATTTTTCAATAAACTAACACTAGCTTCGACATATTTCTAATGTTTGCACAATTTTAATAATTCACACAAGTGTAAAACGTATAAAGTACTATAAAGGAAAAAATAATGAAAAGTTGATAGTATATACCATTACGTTGTTACATTAAACAAAATTAATGTACTTACACAATGACACAACTGTTAACCCGATGAGATAAAACCATGTATGAGTTGTTGTTTGATCCATATTATCAACCTGTATTGGAAATAAAGTTTACACATGTTAAAATCTCTTTTTTATATAATACATGTATGAATATTCAGATCATATAACGTATTGCCGAAATGTTTTTTGTGAATAAATGTGAAAAAGGATATACAGTATTTGTATATCGTGCCAAAAACTATCTCAATGTTTATTTTTCTTGTACCTTGGACGACCCAACACGAGATGCAAACTGTATGCTTATATCGAACCACTAAATCGTATTTGTTTGGAAACATGTGTAGCCATATGTCATATAAACATGTATACACAGTAAAAACTAAACATACCCTTTATTACTAGTACACATTTCTAACGTATATGTCTGACGTTCAAGAATGAGCTATCGACTCGGTAAGTATTTGATACGTGAACAACATTTCATTTGTACACGGGAATATACGAGCTTAAGATCCTATCAGAAGATCTAATCTCTACATTTTAGTATTAATATTACGAAGAAACTTCAGAAACATCTAATTATAACAGTTTTTGTTCTTAAACAAATCTTGCATTAGACCTTAAATAAATTCTCTTCTGGGACATTGAAATATTACATTTTCTAATATGCTTAAGCTTAGAATAGATAATTAATTATAATTATATCAATATATATATATATAGATTTTCAGAGAGCATTATTACAATAAGAACTATAAAGATTATTGGTTATCACGTTAAAGTGTAGGATAAACAATTGGTGAATTGATTGTTGCATGTTTTTAATCAAGAAAGTAACATTTACTAATATTTTTTCTAAGAACAGTCTTAACCTTTAAGACTGACGCAAAGCTTTCTTACATTTAAAGAAACCAAAACATGTATTCGTTAATATTTATCTAAGAGTTTTAAGATACTTGGAGAAAAACTAAGAAAAATCTGACACTTTTAGAAAATGATGCCATAATCGTAAACGAATTATCAAATTTTACAAAAACATGCCTTTTACAAGATAAAATTTACAACTTGCATATCTATTAATTAATTTAATGTCTTTAAATAAATGTTTATCTCATTAATTTACAGAAAAAACATGTTTCATGGTGATATTTTTAAACAAAGTTGTACAAAGACAATTCATGGATTAAAACTAAGAATTTTCATATTAAAGTAACACATAAAAGTTATACAAAATATATAAATGATAAATTATAATAATTATTCAGAATACTACCACTGGTTTGCTGAAACTTAAACCCCCAAATATTGACTGGTCCTAATCCAATATGCAACGCAGTAACTGTCTATAAGTATATATTTGCAAGTTAGTCATCGGATTAAGTAATTATGAAATAGGATGTATATACATTTCGTCGAGTACAAGCCAAACCAAACCAGAATGTCAATCCCATTTAGGAATAATGATAAGACCAAACAGGCTACGTGCTGCTACACAGGACTTCATATCTGACTTCACGACACGCTATAGAACGAAAACCGAGTTAATTCTGCCTTGGGAATCCTTTAAGGAATTTATCACCCAATCAGTTTAGAAGCATTTTTTCACCATGCAATATGTCATCAACGCACTTTAAACACATTGGCTACAATAAAGGTTAAGACATTTGATAGGCGCATAAAGAAAGTTTTCAACGAAACGAGACTCTCAAGCTCAGACGAAAAATAAATAGCGGTATAAGAACCTACAGAAGGAGACAAGTAACGTGTGTATTAATGCTTTCCGTTGGTTTGTCCAAGAAATTGCCTCTGACGGACCCCAAAGAAGCTCTTCTCGTTTGTTAAAGAAAAGCGTTTTGACAACAGCGACATCTTACCCTTAATAGCTCATGGCCTCACCTACAAGGATCACAAAACGAAGATCACCATCTTACACAACCAGTTCACTGGAGTGTTCACATATGATTTAGAGTCCTTCATCATTAACACGAAGACATGCACTTATTCAGTGTGGACATCAATTGCTCAGACATTGTCTGCCAGACCTGAATATACACAAAGCAGAACACCCGGACAATATACCCACTATGTTTCCGAAGAAATACTCAGAAGAAATGGCACCAACGCTCACCTTAATGTATGAAGCCTCGCTGTAACAAGGAAACGTCCCGACGGACTCGAGGCAAGCAACAGTATATCCAATCGTCAAAGAAAGACGACCGAAGAAACCAAGCAGGCCCATTTTCATGACATTTTGTGCAGTAATATCCAATAGGATATTTTTCAAAGACAGAGTATGGGTCATCTAAACCAGCACAACCTATAAGCTGATTATTGAATTAAAAAAAATCGGTCCACGGAAAGCCAAGCAAATTTCACCTTTTAGGACCTCTTATCGGCCCTTAATAAAGCTAAGCAGATTGATTATTTCTCCATGACTGAAATTGTTCGATGTTATTTCTCATGAGCGCTTTTGGGACCGAGGAAACATCTTCAGATTGATAAGAAGCTTTTTCTTAAACAGGAGCAAACATGTTTTGTTTAAGGAGACCATTTTCTGCTTTGTGTGTATCAACGACATGCTCTTGAATTTCCGTAGACTCTTATCTGATGACAGTGTCCTGTACAAGAAGATGCATACTGCTACAGACTCAAAGGCCTTGCATGACTACTTTGACTATATCCAGTAATGGGGAAAGGACTTGATGGTGTAGTTCGACTCCAGTAAATTGTGAGGTAATCCGAATCACGAGAAATCTGAATCATGTCAAGTCCTTGTTATCTATTCACGGTCAGGAACTCATAATGCAAGTACCTATTTGTTACTATTGAGAACGATATATCTTGCCATGTAAACGTCGTCTTTTCAGACGAAACATTGAGAGCTGCCCACAATATGTAAAGGCTACAAAACGTCTGCAAGGAAAATCAAGGAGTATGCAAGTACAGCATGGAACCCTTACACCACCTTCATCAACCAGATCGAAGCTGTACAGCAGCAAAATTTGCGGCGACCACAGCATGACAAGCGTTTCAAGCAAAATAATACAAGACCTCAGCTGGCAAAAACTGCAATAGTGGTGAAAAAAGCAAAGTTCGGTGATGATGTACAGGATTGTGTACACCATGATTGACATCCCGAAGCCGTTGACACTCGTCCTGTCTATCACAACCAAAGGACGAGGCCACTCGTGTAGATATCCACAATTATCCTGCAGAGAAGATGCGTACCAGCACTCACTCCTCATTTCAGACATTAAACTGTGAAACGGGCTTTTAGCAAAAATAGTACTCTGGATGGGTTCAATGACCCGCTGGTAACTGCACCGTTGAGTGAGGAAGACTGTTTTCAACAATAGTTTATACATGTACATAAGCGCGCCTCTTTTCTATCTTGTACCGTATTTTATTGTACGACAGTTCTCGAAATGGGATTTTGTACATGAACAGTTTTTTCCTTACAACAGTTTAAATTTTCGTTCGTTATCAATCCATACTAAATTGATTTTAATTTATTCAGAAAATGGACATTTGAGACAAGTGTATACAGCATACCTACAACACAACTGAGACCTGCACACGTTTTATATTAACTTGATATATGTTAATGAGCACGCACATTGCGCCTATATAAGTTATTATATGTTTAAATTAAATTTAGTATACATCTATACAAGATGGTATGTTACAACAATTCATACACGTTACACAGACATATCTTACACTGTGTTTGTAAATGTTAATATAAAATTCCCTTACTGTGCCGCCTTGTATTTCAGGTTCGTTAATAGTGTTGGCAGCACGAGGTGCTCTATGTGCAGACTCAGTTGTCTCGTAGACATCAACGTCCGGCGATTCGTTTGCATTGTCGGTCTCTTGTTTTCCAAAATCGTGTGCATCAAACAATTTTCGCATCGTAGCGTCCCCGTTGAATTGTGCAGCCGATCTCTGCGTAATATACCAATGCGGACTTGGCATAAAATGTACAGTCCAATAAGTATACATGTATACAATATTGTATATTACAACAATTCATACACGTTACACAGACATATCTTATACTGTGTTTGTAAATGTTAATATAAAATTCCCTTACTGTGCCGCCTTGTTTTTCAGGTTCGTTTATAGTGTTGGCAGCACGAGGTTCTCTATGTGCAGACTCAGTTGTCTCGTAGACATCAACATTCAGCGAATCGTTTGCATTATCGGTCTCTCGTTTTCCAAAATCATGTGCATCAAACAACTTTTGCATCGTAACGTCCCCGTTAACTTGTGCAAACAAATATAACAAATACATAAACTGTATGATAAAGACTACAACCACAAAATATGCATACTTTCATACAAATTGTATTGGCGTCAACTCAAATTGCGAATGAAACTACGCTCGTACAATATGTACGACCTAAAACGTACCTGTGGAACGCCTCGCCCTCTTTCTTTTGCGGCACATAACCGCCATGAAAATACCGCCTGCTATACAGACAATGAGTACGGAGAGCATTATCCATGTAGTTGCATCGATTGGTTTGCCTGGAAAATTCAACGCAGCACATGCTATTATTTCACGTAAATAAGAACACATGTTGATCTAGCAGAATTAAAATACAATTAAGAAATTTCACATTTTAAGACCGTTTCTAAAACGGTTCTCTAAGACCAAAGTGATACATGGCATCGACAGCTATGTTGCTGCTTATATGGATGAAAAAGCGGGCTTGAAAAAGCCACATCTTTATTTACATGTTTATTTACGCTGAAGTTTCTTGTCTGTATATAATACATACATAGTTATTGTATACACATGAGTTTAAGAAGTTAGCATGGTCCAATTCATTGAAAGAAATATTTGCATAACAAGACTTTATAATGTGTCAAAGTTTTGGAGTGAGTGTACCGTATCATTTGCAACAACCAGATAGGTAGACAGGTATTTGGACAAACATACATACGGACCAACGACCAAACGAACGGAATTTTTGTGCAAAATTGGTAATACACAAACCTTCTGGATTAGTTTTTTGCGATAGGCATTCATTTGGAATCAACAGATTTTTGTCTGAACCAGCCGTAAATGGATCGTTACAAATGACAATTAATTCTTCTGAAGGGTGTTCAATCGTCAGCTCGGTAATTGTCGACGTCCGATTTACGTCACGTGTATCTTGAAAATAAATACAATAATATTCATGATGATAATTAAAAATTGATTGCACTTCATGGTTGAACAACTTTTTATTAATTTACCGCATATGATTTTCGAGTAATTGTTGCAATTTACCAGCGTGTACTATTTTTCGTGTATAAATATGTAATCACTTATTTTACGTTTTCTAAGTTTCGTGATAATATGTCATGTATTTTCAGATTTATTTTTTTGGGCAGAGAAACAAAAAGACAGATGAACAGATTCAGCGATTGATACGTCAAGCCAAATGTGTTAACTATGTTTCAGTTTCGTATATTGTGTAATTCTTCATTATAACACGAACAATATAAAGTTATATTCTAGATGTAGAAAATAAACAATAAAACAAAAAGCGAACCTGCAGCCACACCAGCAGGAGAGAAACCTTATTTAACAATGCGATTCTTTGTTGTTTTTTTTTGTAAAAGGAACCACTTTCCAACCTTAATGTTGTAGACAAGACATACACGAACACAAACAAACACACACACGACCAAACCTGAGGTCATCGCCTTGGAACGGTCAATTCAAAGGATTGTTGTTTTAAACTGGTTTTAAGTAGCTTGGCCGAGAATTATTTACATGTATATAATATTTAAGTGTAAACAAAATTAATCTAATACCTTCACGATTTAAATAAAAAAGCAATGAAGGTGAATGCATTTCAAAATAATTACCATTGAACTACTCACTGGTTCTTTACATACATAGCACAAGAACTTCATCTTTCTAAGGCACCATGGAATAAAACCAAAACGAATATCAACTACATCTTGTCTTTATTAACAAGCTTCAGATTTACAGCATCATATCATTTAATACTCAGGACAGTCGTCGTGTAAATAAGAAGACGCCGCAATGAGGTTTTTACAAAGGACACATATACGAAGCTTGGTCGTGGATGTTTATCTGTAGCCACATAAAATAGCACAGGATAAAGTGTATTAGATAAATACAATTCGTCAGATAGTTTTAATTAAATGAGTATTATATAGCAAAAACGTGATTCATAATCGTGAAAGCAAATAATTAAGATATATCTCTATCTACATGTTCTATATGCGGCAATAAGAGTAAAACTTATTCAGTGGTGTAATAATACGAAGCCGCGCTTGGCTACACCCAATGACGGCAAAGTTGAAAAGAAATGTACCTTAAAGCCACATCTTCAACATACTTAAAAATCAAAGCATGCGTTACCTTAATGGCTATTTACTATATGTATGGAATTAGCACATATTCTAAAGTTGACAATAGCTGGGTGTAAGTCTAGGAATGAAGCATCGGTAAAACATTAACACGACACAGGGAAAGGTATAACAGTCTAAGTACGAGAAAGGTATTAAAATGGTTCAAATAACAAAATAAGACGTATCTATACCGCTGAAAACTTCTGAAGACTGGGAAAAGGACAACATCGATGATATGTACGGGAAAAGAAATACCTGACATTTGAATTCTATTCACAAATAAAATTGTGTGCATTTTAGGTATCTTCAATATAATCTGTAAAATCGCAAAAATCGCAATGGTAAAGACGGACAAACAGACAGACGGACAGAAGAACAGGGCTAACTGAGGGTAAACGTAAAGTATATACCTATAAACCTTCTTCACAGAACAGTGTTACACTTGGCCATAAGTTTTCATCCATATCTACTACAAATACTATTGCTACTACTAACACCACACCATCAGCACCGCCACCACAACCAAGCATAAGTATGTTTTTATGTATTACTTTTGATACTGCATAATGAAATATAAATAGATGTGATGATAACATCACTAACCGTGTAAGTATCCATGATCTAGGACACAGTGTTTAACGCCGACAATACACTGTACAACTTCCTTCGTAGAATTTGATGCCCGATCATAAATTGTGCATATAAATGAGGAGTTCGTTTCAATAGTCACCTTTATGCCGACCTGATCAAATGCGCAACCAAGATGTAATGCATTTAAATGACCAGCAGCAACTTGAAATAAAAATATTGCATATGACAAGCATAGTAAAATCCGTTTTTATTTATAATTGTATAAATAACAAAATACTTAAAAAATATCAAAATAACAAATGACAACAATTATTTTTAGTTACTAATAACTTAAGGTTATTAGTATACACTCTATTTATATTCTCAAAAAAAGTTTCAGGATGATTTACCTATTAAAACTGTTCCAATGCAGACAACGAAAGTATGTGCTGAAACCATTTCCGGAACTAAAAAGTAAATGACAGAGTTAAGTTTGCGACTTAAAATTTACGTATTATTAATAAAAGACAAAGCTGAGACATACGGTTAAACACTTAAATAGTTTATCGTACATTACAGTGTTACATAATTGATTTGTCGATTTTAAACACTCCGTATTTAAAATCAAACTTAGAAAACCACCACAGCATTTTGGTTAAGGGTACATAGCATTTAAAGTAACATAATATTACCTGTGCTAATCACAATTATTTTAAACTATGTAATTATAAATATTTAAAAGTGTAGTACTAAATGCATAGAAATATTAAAACTCCAGAAACATTATAAGTTGGATGGGCAATGTAAACGATTGGACATCCCTTCCCAAGCATGAATTACCCTCAGCAGCACACAATACAACTAACTGGAGGAAAATTTCTGTATCGCTGTCCCTCATTTTCACCCAACGGCCAAATCGGTCAAGGGATTGATGATAATGATTATGATGAAACGATGCTTTTCCATTCTTTTAAAATTCATTGAAATATATATATTATATATCAAAATTACGTAAACATGCGAGATAGTCCAAAATACTTTACTAAGTCTTGTATTGACGTGTACATCAATATATAGGACGATTGTAACACAGAGCCACCTGAAAGTCATTAATGTAAGGCAGGTGACCACCTAAGTTAAAGGCACCATATCGATAAATAAATGTTCTTCATGGCATATCATCATATGATCACATTATTAGGGATGGGGACAAATATTCCAATATTCGAATATCGGCAGAATATTCGAATATCGGCATAATATTCGAATCCTAAATATTCGACGGACGGACGGACGGACGGCAGACAGACAGACAGACAGACAGACAGACAGACAGACAGACAGACACACACACACACACACAGACACACAGACACACAGACACACAGACAGACCGACAGACAGACCGACAGACCGACAGACCGACAGACAGACAGTCAGACAGACAGACAGACACAGACCGACAGACAGAAGACATACAGACAGACAGAAAGGCAGATATACAGACAGATGGGCGGACGGAATATTTTTAGATTTAAGAAAATATACTCATGCAAAATTAAAGTCCACAATCCTTGATAGTAATAATAGTTGAACGTTGCTTAATAGTTTTTTGTTTTTCATTCCTTACATAAAATTCAGATTATAACATAAAAATACGGATTTTTTTATATAATTATGTATTGTTTTAGAGGGCATGTTATAGATATCCGTGAACGCTTATTCTTACAGACTAATTTAAACAATTGTGTTGTTGTACTCCTCACAAATATACTGTTTGTTTATGATGGTATGCTGTGTGTTCGTGATGATATGCTTTGTGTTCGTGATGATATGCTTTTTGTTTGTGATGGTATGCTGTGTGTTCGTGATGATATGCTGTGTGTTCGTGATGATATGATGTGTGCTCGTGATGATATGCTGTGTGTTCGTGATGATACGCTGTGTGCTCGTGATGCTATGCTGTGTGTTCGTGATGATATGATGTGGGTTCTTGATGATATGGTGTGTGTTCGTGATGATATGTTGTGTGTTCGTGATGATATGCTTTTTGTTTGTGATGGTATGCTGTTTGTTTGTGATGGTATGCTGTGTGTTTGTGATGATATGCTGTTTGTTCGTAATTATATGCTGTGTGTTCGTGATGATATGCTGTTTGTTCGTAATTATATGCTGTGTGTTCATGATGGTACTCTGTTTGTTTGTAATGGTATGCTGTGTGTTCGTGTTGGTATGCTGTGTTTTCGTGATGATATGCTGTGTGTAAGTGATGATATGCTGTGTTTGCGTGATGATATGCTGTGTGTTCGTGATGATATGCTTTGTGTTCGTGATGATATGCTGTGTGTTCGTGATGATATGCTGTGTTTGTGATGGTACGTTGTTTGTTTGTGACGGCATGCTGTGTGTTCGTGATGATATGGTGTGTGCTTGTGATTGATCGCTGTGTGTTTGTGATGGTATGCTGTGTTTTTTAATGAAATGATGCGGGTTTAAATCATATGATATGTGCTTATAATAGTATGCTGCGTGCTTACAATAGTATGCAGTGAGTTTGTGATGGTATGCTGTGTGTTTGTGATTGTATTCCGTGTGTTTGTGATGATATGCTGTGTGTGTGTGTGATTGTACGCTGTGTGTTTGTGATGGTATGGTGTATGTTTGTGATAATATGGTGTGTGTTTGCGATTGTATGCTTTCTAGTTGTGGTGTTATGCTGTGTGTTTGTGATGGTATGGTGTGTGTTTGTGATGGTAGGCTGTGTGTTTGTGATGGTATGCTGTGGGTTTGTGATGTAATTCTGTGTGTTTGTGATGGTACATTGTTTGCTTGTGATGGTATGCTGTGTGTTCGTGATGATATGCTGTGTGTTTATGATAATTTGCTGTGTGTTTGTGATGATATGTTGAGTGTTCGTGATGGTATGCTGTGTGTTCGAGATGGCATGATGTGTGTTTGTGATGGTATGTTGTGTGTTTGTGATAGTACGCTGTTTGTTTGTGATGGTATGCTGTGTTTTCGTGATGATATGATGTGTGTTTGTGATGATATGCTGTGTGTTTGTGATAATATGCTGTGTGTTCGTGATGATATGCTTTGAGATCGTGATTATATGCTGTCTGTTCATTATGGTACGCTGTTTGTTTGTGATGGTATGGTGTGTGTTCGTGATGATATGCTGTGTGTTTGTGATGACACGCTGTTTGTTTGTGATGGTATGCTGTGTGTTCGTGATGGTATGCTGTGAGTTCGTGATGGTATGCTGTGTGTTCGTGATGATATGTTGTGTGTTCGTGATGATATGCTGTGTGTTTGTGATGGTATGCTGTGTGTTCGTGATGATATGCTGTGTGTTCGTGATGATATGCTGTGTGTTCGTGATGATATTCTGTTTGTTTATGATGGTATGCTGTGTGTTCGTGATGATATGCTTTGTGTTCGTGATGATATGCTTTTTGTTTGTGATGGTATGCTGTGTGTTCGTGATGATATGTTGTGTGTTCGTGATGATATCATGTGTGCTCGTGATGATATGCTGTGTGTTCGTGATGATACGATTTGTGCTCGTGATGCTATGCTGTGTGTTCGTGATGATATGATGGGGGTTCTTGATGATATGGTGTGTGTTCGTGATGATATGCTGTGTGTTCGTGATGATATGCTTTTTGTTTGTGATGGTATGCTGTTTGTTTGTGATGGTATGCTGTGTGTTCGTGATGATATGCTGTTTGTTCGTAATTATATGCTGTGTGTTCATGATGGTACTCTGTTTGTTTGTAATGGAATGCTGTGTGTTCGTGGTGGTATGCTGTGTTTTCGTGATGATATGCTGTGTGTTCGTGATGATATGCTGTGTTTGCGTGATGATATGCTGTGTGTTCGTGATGATATGCTGTGTATTCGTGATGATATGCTGTGTGTTCGTGATGATATGCTGTGTGTTTGTGATGGTCCGTTGTTTGTTTGTGACGGCATGCTGTGTGTTCGTGATGGTATGCTGTTAGTTCGTGATGGTATGCTGTGTGTTCCTGGTGGTATGCTGAGTGTTCGTGATGATATGCTGTGTGTTCGTGATGATACGCTGTTTGTTCGTGATGGTATGCTGTGTGTTCGTGATGGTTTGCTGTGTGTTCGTGATGATATGCTGTGTGATTGTGATGGCACGCTGTTTGTTTGTGATGATTTGCTGTGTGTTCGTGTTTATATGCTGTGTGTGTTCGTGAAGATATGCTGTGTGTTCGGGATGATTTGCTGTGTGTTTGTGATGGTACGTTGTGTGTTTGTGATGGTATGGTATGTTTATGATGATATGGTGTGTGTTTATGATGGTATGCTGTGTGTTTGTGATGATATGCTCTGTAGTTGTGATGGTATGCTGTGTGTTTGTGATGGTATGGTGTGTGTTTGTGATGTTACGCTGTGTGTTTGTGATGGTATGCTGTGTGTTTGTGATGGAATACTGTGTGTTTTATTGAAATGATGTTGGTTTAAATAATATGATATGTGCTNTGATGATATGCTGTGTGTTCGTGATGATATGCTGTGTGTTCGTAATGATTTGCTGTGTGTTCGTAAAAATATGCTGTGTGTTCGTGATGATATGCTGTGTGTTTGTGATGGCACGCTGTGTGTTTGTGATGGTATGCTGTGTGTTCGTGATGGTATGCTTTGTGTTCGTGATGGTATGCTTTGTGTTCGTGATGATATGCTGTGTGTTTGACGGAAATAAAGACACACGGGCGGACGGACACACGGACGGATAGACATACGGAAGGACGGAGGAACAGAGAGACAGACTGACAGAATACACGTTTGGTCACACGATGACCGTGTATTTTTTCATATTAGCCAGTAGCTCATCATGCTCAATCAGTAACGTTAATTACGGCACTGATAGTTATTTTTGCTTATGTTATAACGTTGAACTGGACAAAGAATGGCACTCGATAATATAAATTTGTTACACGGCTTATCTCTCTCACCGTACCCAATGTTAATTTACTTACCCAGTATCACACCGTAAGGGTTCAACTGTTCAGTAAGAAGCCGTATCACTTATAATAGTAATTACAACATACATGTACATGGTTTATGCAATTTATGTGTCTTGTCAGTGTAGCATTAAAAAAACGTCTAACAAACCCTAAACTTATATTTGCCGCACAAATATATGTTAAGTTATCTCGTCGCAAATGTGTTCACAATTGGTTTAAACGAGCCTAATAACAATGTATAACTATAAACCATATAAGATATAAGTAACGTTAGAAATAAAACGACATTAAAATAAATAAATGAACGAATAAAGAAATAAATGAGTTAATGAACAAGTACATACATAAATAATAAATAAAGTAATAAACAAGTAAAATATTTATAACGACATTTTAATTGCAAAACCTTAAAATCTATAATCGTTTTACAATAAAATCCTCACGTTTGCAACGCACAACAAAACACGAAATGCTTTGGGGTATCCAAAACATGGTATAAATAGCCCAAAACATGGTATAAATAGCTACTGAAAAACCAAAACAATGAGTTTTTCAAATTGTTTTACATGGGATTCCAGCATTCATTATTTTAAGGCATTGTGTCATTTCACGGTAAACATTTATAAATAGCGCGTTCTGTATGCACCTTGAAGCTTTATTTAAATAGTTGATCGTTTACTGTTTTACAATGTGGGTCGATACTTACTGTATGCATAATTATTTAGGTTTTGTTTCAATACACCAATGCGTAAATTGAGCTTATCAAATATACGGAGGTATACGTACAAAGTGCATTGTCTGTGAGTGTTTGAACATAAAATACGCTCGTTAAACATATGGCTCGTGTACGTTGTGTTATATTTGCTGACATTTTACATTAACTTTCATTATACCCGATCGCTCATCTAAATATTTTATGTATTATTATAGCACACGTAAGCAAATCCGGCCATCTGAATAATAAGGATTGCACAATATACTCAGGCTACATCGGCATTTATTAATTTAGTTCTGTGAATATGTGGACATTGTCAGTTCGTCAATTTTGTAAAATGTCCTTTAAAACCTCGAAGTTTATTCAATTATAACAACAATATGAAAAACAATTGACTTTCAGCGAATCAGACAAGAAGTCTGAAAAACTGAACACACAAACTGACAACTATATGTTTATATTTGACCCATATTTGGCACTGTCCTATTGTGCATCTTATTTCGAGATAACTGGTACTTAAAATTGGCTTGAAATTATTAGTACTTACAGTAAGTTATGGAAATCATGTCCAGTTCGGCTCTGTTCATATGCTGAGATGAATTGAGATATAAGATGTGATGTTGATTACAATGTTGGTTAAGCTAGTATGTGATTTTAAGTCATATATGCAAGTTTATGTGTTCGACACAATTATGTTATTTGTATGTTGAATTAGCGAACATATACTACACTGAAAAGCTAATGTATGCACGTTTGTCATATATAAGGCGATGCTAATGCGCAGTAAAAACAATTAACCGAGTTAAATCAGTATTTGGTTTGGACTAAAAGCAAAACAAAAACAGTCTACCTTCCTCCTACACCTAGCTATACTTGCGATAAAATGTTTTATTTCTTTAATTGCTTTTAGTTAAAATATGGCTCGATGAAACAGAAACACTCAGCTTATTTGAGGTATTTTAAGTTATTTGTTAATATCTAGGGGCTGTTCGACGTAACCTTTCTTATCGTTTTGCAATATTAATAATTTCACGAAGAAAGCGGCACAAGCGGTGGTGTAATCTAAAATCAGTTTAAATACCAAATGGTCGGTTCCCTCCCTTTAAATGATTATTTTTGTATAGTTTAGTAAACGCGTATTTTCTATGCACTCTAGTGCGATGTTAGGTTCAATCCAACAGGGATACAGGCGTCTGTTTATATTATATTATATTTATATTACACCATATTTTGGATGTGTCTATATTTGGCAGTATTTTAAGAAACATATATGATGTCTGTGTGTTCGTGATGGTATGCTTTTTGTTTTTGATGGTATGCTGTGTTTTCGTGATGATATGCTGTGTGTTCGTGGTGATATGCTGTGTGCTCGTGATGATATGCTGTGTGTTCGTGATGATATGATGTGTGCTCGTGATGATATGCTGTGTGTTCGTGATGATATGATGTGGGTTCGTGATGATATGCGGTGTGTTCGTGATGATATGTTTTGTGTTCGTCATGATATGCTTTTTGTTTGTGATGGTATGCTGTTTGTTTGTGATGGTATGCAGTGTGTTCGTGATGATATGCTGTGTGTTCGTGATTATATGCTGTGTGTTCGTGATGGTACTCTGTTTGTTTGTAATGGTATGCTGTGTGTTCGTAATGGTATGCTGTGTTTTCGTGATGATATGCTGTGTGTTCGTGATGATATGCTGTGTTTTCGTGATGATATGCTGTGTGTTCGTGATGATATGCTGTGTGTTCGTGATGATATGCTGTGTGTTTGTGATGATATGCTGTGTGTTTGTGATGGTACGTTGTTTGTTTGTGATGGCATGCTGTGTGTTCGTGATGGTATACTGTTTGTTCGTGATAGTATGCTGTGTGTTCCTGGTGGTATGCTGAGCGTTCGTGATTATATGCTGTGTGTTCGTGATGATACGCTGTTTGTTCGTGATGGTATGCTGTGTGTTCGTGATGGTTTGCTGTGTTGTCGTGATGACATGCTGTGTGATTGTGATGGTACGCTGTTTGTTTGTGATGATATGCTGTGTGTTCGTGTTTATATGCTGTGTGTTCGTGAAGATATGCTGTGTGTTCGGGATGATTTGCTGTGTGTTTGTGATGGTACGCTTTGTGTTTGTGATGGTATGGAGTATGTTTATGATGGTATGGTGTGTTTTTGTGATGGTATGCTGTGTGTTTGTGATGATATGCTCTGTATGTATGATGGTACGCTGTGTGTTTGTGACGGTATGGTGTGTGTTTGTGATGGTACGCTTTGTTTTGTGATGGTATGCTGTGTGTTGTGATGGAATGCTGTGTGTTTGTGAAGGTACGCTGTTTGTTCGTGATGGTATGCTGTTTGTTCGTGATGGTATGCTGTTTATTCGTGATGGTATGCAGTGTGTTGCTGATGGTATGCTGTGTGTTCGTGATGATATGATGTGTGTTCGTGATGATATGCTGTTTGTTTGTGATGGTATGCTGTGTGTTCGTGATGGTATGCTGTGTGTTTGTGATGGCATGCTGTGTGTTCGTGATGATATGCTGTGTGTTCGTGATGATTTGCTGTGTGTTCGTGAAGATATGCTGTGTGTTCGTGATGATTTGCTGTGTGTTCGTGAAGATATGCTGTTTGTTTGTGATGATATGCTGTGTGTTTGTGATGGCACGCTGTGTGTTTGTGATGGTGTGCTGTGTGTTCGTGATGGTATGCTGTGTGTTCGTGATGGTATGCTGTGTGTTCGTGATGATATGCTGTGTGTTTGACGAAAATAAAGACAAGCGGACGGACGGACACACGGACGTATAGACATACGGAAGGACGGAGGAACAAAGAGACAGACTGACAGAATACACGTTTGGTCACACGATGACCGTGTATTTTTTCATATTAGCCAGAAGCTCATCATGCTAGGTCAGTAACATTGATTACGTCGCTGCTGTGAATAATATACCGACGTTAATACAATATAGTTATTTTTTCTTATGTTATAACGTAGAACTGGACAAAGAATGGCACTCTATAAGATAAATTTGTTACACGGCTTATTACTCTCACCTCACCCAATATTAATTTACTGATCCAGTTTCACACCGTAAGGGTTATACTGTTCAGTAAGAAGCCGTATCACTAATAATATTAATTACAACATGCACGCACATGGTTTTTGCAATTATTTTTTTCTTGTCAGTGTAGCATCAAAAAACGTCTAACCAAACCTAAAATTATATTTTCCGCACACATATATGTTAGGTCATCTCGTCATAAATGGATGTGTTCACAGTTTGTTTAAACGAGCTTAATAATAGTGTATAAACCATATTATTAACGTCAGAAATAAAACGACATTTAAAAAAAAAAAAAAGAAAGATAAATGACTTAATGAAAAAGTACATAAATAAATAATAAATAAAGAAATCAACAAGTAACATATTTATAACGACATGTTAATCGCAATACCTTAAAATTTGTAATCGTTTTACAATAAAATCCTCACGTTTGCAACGAACAACAACAAAATTAACAATTGAGCGAGATGAGATGTTTTTGGGATTCCAAAACATGGTAAAAAGACACGGAAAAACCCCTAAAACATGGATTTTCCAGTTTGCAAATATATAGCAGCAGATAGCGGATTCACTATTTTAAGTCATTGTGTAATTTCACGGTAACTAAAAATAGCAGGTTCTGCATGCACCTTGACGCGTAACCAAAAGAAATGTTCGCTAGATTGAAGCTTTACTTAAATAGTTGATCATGTAATGTTTTACACTGTGGGTCGATACTAATTGTATGCATGATTATTTATGTTCTGTTTCAATACACCAATGCGTAAATTGAGCTTATCAAATATACGGAGTTATACGTACAAAGTGCATTGTCCGTGAGTGTTTGAACATAAAATGCATATATGGCTCGTGTACGTTGTGTTATATTTGATTGTCATCTAATTAAATAAACATTTGCTGACATTTTACATTAACTTTCATTATATCCATTCGTTCATCTAAATATATCATGTATTACCATGGCAAACGTAAGAAAATGATCTCAACATTTTAAAAATGACAACAAAATGCTGCTTCCACCGTCCGATCCGGTCATCTGAATAATACGGATTGCACAATATACTCGGGCTATATCGGCATTTATTAATTTAGTTTTGTGAATATGTGGACATTGTCAGTTCGTCAATATGGGAACATGTCCTTTATCACCGCCAAGTTAATTCAATTTTAACAACAATATGAAATACAATTGACTTTCAACGAATAAGATAAGTGGTCTGGAAAACCAAACATACAAACTCACTACATATTTATATTTGACCCATATTTTGCCCTGTGGTATTGTGCAGCTTATTTCGAGATAACTGGTACTTAAAATTAGCTTAAAATCATTGGTTTTGCATTAAGTAGTGAATGTGATGTCCGGTGAAAAAATGCTCTAGTACGATTACTGGTCTGAGAATCGATTGTTGTACTTTTCGACGCAATTTTGCCCCCCCCCCCCCCCCCCCNCACATAGACAAATGTTTCGGCTATGTTCAAATGCTATGATGAATTGAGATAGAAGATGTAAAGTTGATTACAATATTGGTAAAGCTAGTATGTGATTTTAAGTCATATATATATAAGTGTATGAGTTTGACATAATTATGTTGTCAGTATGTTGAATTAGCGAAAAATACAATCATACGTACGTGTAAATACGTACTGCTAGCAATTTTCCTTAGTATAATAGTTAAGGTCAATATAACACATGAAGCGACATGAGCGTCTTTCCTGTGCATAACACCGTTTGTCTAATATAAGTGAGAAGTATCTGTTCATTTACAGGTATACAACCCTGCAAATGCATACAGCACATTCTTGTCTTCAGTAAATTGTTAATAACCTGTACAGAAGAGTAATTGTACAAAATGTGCTTACACGCTAAAACATAACTATACTAATAAATATATGTGAACTATGTTTTAAATAGATCTTCGATCGAGACATGGTCCCTGCGGCAAGCATACAATAATATGAAATAATATCCTTTTTTTTGTTAAATTTAGGTACGATGTATCTAATAATATTATGATGTCATAAAATATGGACTCGGTTTCAAATTGCTTGCATGTCGTTAATAAACTATAATGTATTTAAGTAAGACAAAATGCATATATTATTAGATCATGTTTGTGCTCTCGAAGAGTTGTCATTATTACTCAATCCAGATTTTGTCCCGTAATCCGGTCGAAATTCCATTTGTCTGTTTTTCCACACATTGTGTCCGAACTGTCATTAAATTATTTGTCATTGCTAGCCCACATGAAGGGCATATTTATTCAAATGCATAATGTACATAGTCAGCATGCTAAGGCCCCAATTGAGACAAAAATAAAAAATAATGTCACACTACTAGAGTTTGTCCGGACTTGTTAATGCACAAATACAAATAGTGTAACACTACTACAGATTGTCCGGACTTATAATGCACAAATACAAAAAGTGTAACACTACAGAATGTCCGGACTTGTTAATGCACAAAAACAAATAGTGTAACACTACTACAGATTGTCCGGACTTTAACTAAAGCATTTATCTGAAAAGTTTCAAACAACAGTTTGTGGCAAGGATGTGTCTAAAACGTGTGTGTCTATGCCGTACGCCGTCTTTGATAGGTAGGAGTGAGCGTCATATTGTCATTCGATCGTTAAGTGTTCACATGACATCTTGAAAACGATAAGATCTTTAATAATTTAAGATTATGATGATAAATGTTGAGGAACTTATATCGAGGAAAACGGGTCAGAGGTCAGGGTCAATTGGGCTTACATCATAATATTCTAACGCATCATATCCCGAGACTGCTCCGACCTGCAATCATTTAAATTGGTTACGTAGTAGAAACGAAAGATGCATATTTATCTTAATGTCAATAGGTCAAAGTTCGATAACAAATTGACGTGTATCATAAAATAAACGCGATTTAAAAAAAAAAACGCTTTGACCTGTGAGCGTATTTGTATGCTGGTATCTTTGGAGACACGAATAATACATATCAACTTTGAGGTCAATAGGTTAATTGTTGCTGTCCATAGAAGGTTATCGAAATAACGCTTTGACCAACTTTCATCAAAGTAAGAAGGCAGATTATTCGAGAAAAATGCACCGGTGCTTTCAACATGAAACCTTTTCCACACCTTATATACAGAACGTTTTACTCCACTATCATAACAACTACTTGAAGTTTATAATAAGAATTTAGACAAATAATAGTTACATTTATTTTTAGAATAATGTGTACATGAACAATTAAAATTGACTCTTCAAAACTTAACATATTTACGACTAAATTTCACAGTCGTCGTATACATACTTTCCCAAACAACTCTAACCTTGATGTATCATAATGCTGACGCTTTCATTAGAAAACAAGAGATGTCTTTTGAGAAAATCGTCGTTCAAATTAATATTTGTTTGGTGTTCAAAAAATAAAGAACAAAGGGACCAAGATGAGCGATAACGCGATTATTGGGATCCCGCCACATACTAGATACTTGTATCAATAGTGACGATGAGCAACCGCGACGTCGCTTGTCGATATATGAAGCAAGTTGATACTTCGCATCAACATTATCCATGCATCACCGGAAAATCATAGTCTGCATTTACAAAATGACAGCTGGGTTGATAACGCCAAGATGACATAAATTATTAAGTCATGCACAGATATGTACAAGTCATAGTATGTAGACACATCACATGCTTCTGTTTAATCATATAATTGATTGTAAATACAATACGTATATCAAGCAATTCTAACGACTATTATACTAATTATTTGCGTGTTTGCAAAAGACTGCGATGAACAAAGATATCCGATAGATCTCTGCAATAAATGAAAATCGGAGTATCCATATCGACCGTTGATACATGTGACAGACAATCGATACATCAATTAAGTGTAGACATACCTATTTGACTTTTACCAAAAACGCATCAACACTATCCATGCATCACTGTAAAACTCTCAGTCTGCATTTTCAAAATGACAGATGGGTTGATACTAAGCCAAGAGGACACATTATAAAATCATGCTCGACTATGTACATGTCATATTATGTATACAAATGTATTCTTCTGTTTAATCATATAAGTCATATTTAATAAACCGTTAGCAATATCCTACTTTAAAATTTAAGCATCAGATTCGGTACTCAACTAATTTCTAGGTACACACTATTTTTACTGTTTTATGCATGTGTGTCAAATAAATATTCTCATTAGTTTTAACAAATAGACAAACGTGTTAAAGTCACCTAAAATGGAATGACAATACATAATCCCGTGGATTGCATTTGTATTGTTATATTGTTTTAAAACAATTTTAATGTTGTACGTTAAACAGTTAAAGAAAACGCCTCTGCACAACTTTTGTCTTAAGCTAGATATACAAACAGAAAGATAGAAGATAGACGGACAAATAAGCAGACGGACAGACGTTCATGATGATTCTAGTATACGGGGACAAAAAACCTTACCCTCTTTTAATAATTTTGCTTGTAGAACGTTTAAAGTGAGGATCCCATGCGGGAGCCGAAAACTAAGCTACATAATGGAGTGAGTCAAACAGTCGCCGATTCCGGTTTTTCAGTTCTCAATTTGCCGAAAAAAATATTTTATGAAAAAGGGGTTGTGTTTTTTTAAGAGCGGGCGAGTATTTACGTGATTCTAACTCATAACTCATGAAAACTAGCTCGTCTTTGTATTGTGTTGTTAACCTGAGTTTAGTTTAAACCTATTTATTTAAGCTCGATTGCATCGAAAGCCGAAGGCTTATATAAACGCTCTCGAGTCCGTTTCCTGGGACAATAACCAGTACTTGATGTCTTTGGGGGATATCAAAGGAACGCTCCCAGTGGGGTTCGAACCCATGACCTCCCGATCGCTAGGCGGACACCATATCCACTAAACCACGGCGAGTGTGTGTATGTAATCAATAGTGTTTGACAGCTTGTGCGACGACATTGGCCAGTTTGTCATTGAAATCTGTACATATTGGCTGCTTTCAGGGAAAACGGGGCTTAATGCATGTCAAATAAATGGTGTCCCAGATTAGCATGTGCACACTGATTAGCCTGTGCAATGCGCACACGCTAATCAAGGACTACACTTTCTGATTGTATGATGTTTTTCGTTTAAAGAGAGTCTCTGGTACTGGGATGACAATTTATGCATATGCATTAAGCCCTGTTTTCCCAAAATGAAGCTTAAATTATCTGTTCTATTAATGATTTGAAAAAAAAGGATAAAAGTGATCATAACTTCAAAGTAACCTCGTTTACAAGCCAAATAAACAAAATCACTTTTAAATCAAATAAACAACTAATGAGTTCTATTTTTTTTACATTGTGACATTTTTTAATAAACATCTAAAAGGGACATTTTCACAATTTGTCATTAAAAGCTCCATAAAATAACATCTGTAAAAAGCAATGATATGGGGAAATACGCGTGTGTGGCATCCAATATAATTGGATTAGGTGGACGAGAAATGATGCTGAATGTAGTATGTATGTATAATAAGTTTCTTTTAATTATCGTGACCAAACTATTTATAGAGACTCTTTTAAATCTTATAGACCTAACAAACAAAACAGTTTACTGAATAATTGTAAAGCTATTCATATACAAATTTAATGTTAATATAGCCAGCTTTAACAAGTGTGATTTTATTAAACATGTGCCATTTTAGATCCAGTAAGAAGATATTTAACTGATCAAAATCAATCAGATAATGCAAACGAAGCGACCATTCCTATGGGAGCACGCGTGTCTTTTACCTTTGCCGCTCTCGCCAATCCAGTACCAAACCTTTCTGACTACACATGGAGAAAATGCACAGACGCCAATCCGTGTACCGAAATAACTACTAGTTCCCGCGTTCATATTTATACGAAAGGACAAAACATCAATCTAAAGATGGAAAATATAACGGAGTCAGATTACGGGATGTATATTTTGCAAGTGGGGAATGGTGTCGGCAAACCTCACACCATAAAACGAGAATAAAATTATAGAAAAAAAGTTACCCTCAACTGGGTTTTAACCACTGACCCCTGGAATAAAAGCTATCGTTCAGACCACTCGGCCATCCGTGCTCATACAACGAGAGATGTTTTTTAAATTTTATATAAGCAATCCTCGTAGTATGAAAAAATATAACGACAACAACAGAACTCTCCAAATAATTGAATCGTTTAATTCTGTCAATTTACAAAACGTGAAAAGGTCCCTTTAATGTCTTCAGACTTGCAAATTGAATGAGTTCAATACACTGTCAGATCTTACATCATGACTTACTTACATGTTAAGTGGTTGCCTGTTAGCCTGGGGCCAGTAGATTTAAGCCCAGGAAACTCAATTTCAAAAGTTGGTTACAGTTGGGCTAAAAAGCAGGGCAACTAGCTATTTCAAAGCTTGAAACAACTCAATCCAATTAAACATAGAATACAAATTGGCGACTGTGGATCAATTAGGCCTAGGAAATGATTCGATTCCGGCTCACAACAAGACATGATGCATTAAAAGTATGTCATGTCGGCAAAATTGTTGCTCAATAATTTAAAGAAAATAAATAAAGTATTAGATACACATAACACAACATGAACATGATTCTAGGCTTGTTATTCTTAAGCAAGGCAACCAAAGTTCTAAAGATGGTTGCCAGTGCAGCAACCGATTNCATACTTGTCAGGATGGCCGAGCGGTCTAATTGGTTTTTACTCCAGGACCCCGATGGTCACTGGTTCGAGCCCTGATGAGGTTTACTTTTTTTTCCCTTTTTAAATTGTATTCTTGTTTTTTAACTGCAGATTTTTAGGTCAAATGTTTGAATTTATCAATATAGAGCATTTAATGACATGCTTCAATACATGCCAAAATCAAGTGGACAGTCCCTTTAAATTCAAATTTGCATTCAGGTGTTTTGTACTGTTTGCGCTGTAAGGCGAACGTCCTCAGTGCTGTTATTGTCAAATAAAAAAAATAAATACAAACACTACTTAAATGTGGCATTCTATAGTTTTCACTGTGCATATACCTGTAACAGGGTTAAATAAAAAGCTAAATGAATGCTAGTTTATTATACAATATTAAATGAACGCGGTGTTGTATTAATAATTGCTGTTACTCTACACGATCACCTTATCACACTTGATCAAGCGCAAATAGCTTAATTTGTGGAATATCTTATATTTAGGAACACTTACCGGTATCTACCAAAGCTGAATGTGATCCGTGTTCTTGCCGCTCATTTTGAACGATCCGTTTAAGATCCTAGATCTAGTTGTGTGTTTCCAATAAACCTACCGGACCATAATTGGTTTTGTAGCCATACGACCAAATCATAATTAATTTTACGTCCTATTATTATGTACTTCGTGTTTCACATTAATTGTTAAATTTATGTGAGAGGTGAGCTGTAACTTAAAAGCTCCTGATGACTTGACAGTTTTTCCATGTATATTTTTCCTTCATTTTAAATAAACGGTGCTCTACCATTTCCCATGTCAAAAAGAAGTGAATAGTTTTCGCGGTGTTGTACTATTATAATTGTTTGTGCATTTCAAAGACCATTTTTGCTTAGTCTTACGTTGTGTGTTGTTTTCGTCTGCTTGAAAGGTTATTTGTGGATAGTGTTCAACCTATAGTGATAGATATTAAGCCATTATTTTTTAATATATCATTATTGGGAATACGAAGGAATGGCTCCTCTGTTTTAATTACAAATTAAATCATCGCTGTAGCTTAATCATAAATGGTTGCTAAATGCAATGTTGATTTGTCGATATTTAGACTCTGCCCCGCGACTATCAATTGGTTTAAACGGGATATTCATGTTTATCAAGTTAACCCCTTTAAATAACATGTCAACAATCAATATATCATTGAGCGTGTTTCAACACGCTTTACCTGAGCATAGTTCATTTTGACTCACTCTCAACCTGCGCATACAAGCCCCTACTGCTCTGTTAAAGATTTGCAAGGGATCTCTTAAAGGTAAAGCGTTTTTTTTATTGTTTTGTTTGATTGCTTTCGTGTTAAAAATATGCAACATTTGGGAGATGTTTCAAAGATGATACCCACGATAATATTATTTATAATTAAAGTAACATTTATACTCAAAAATCAACGTTAAAGTTACCCAATACAAAATCAATGTTCCTTATAGTAAAAGCCAAAATTTCAAAACGAGATGTTTTCTGGTACCATGGATGTTTGTAGATATACAATGCTTGTTTTTAATTTTTCGTGTCACATTTAATTCCATTTTAATGTCCCGCATTGATATCTATCCAAATGACACATGAACACTTACATGGTACCATTTTAGTGTTATTGTATAGTATGAAACGATATAGTCGCGGGATGACGGGATAGAGCGTTTGACGCAGCTTAGAAAATGAACAACTTAATGAAATTAGTTAAAAACTTATAAGCCGACACTTTAAATATTTCCTTAACAAGATCTTTTGAGCATTGTGTTTATCCTTTTTTGATATTTTTATTCATATTAAAACTGTAAACGTGTAGTGTAATATAAGACATAGCACATATCAATGTTGTCCTCATCGCCCATTACTATTTATAGTTTAATGTATATTTAATGAATGTGCCGAAGTGCACTGATAGAGGATTAATTTGGACACCTTTTACAAATGTATATCAAATATATAATGCCATAATCTGTAACTTCTAGATTCTACACTGCGTTGTAAAATGTTTTCAGCTGATTTATTAACTTACTTAAATATACCAGTCTCTTCAAAAACAAAGCAACCAAGTACTAATGCACAGAAATGAACGGCAATACTTTACCAGTGTTAACAAACAGTATTCAATGTAAACAAACGTATCTTTTTATGCACAGGTTCCTGTCTAACGCACACGATATTGCGAAAGATGGTTTGTCGGTATCGAATGAAAATGAAAACAAACACACTCAAGATTCACTCAGTTGATAGCGAGCAATAAAGGAGTACTTGAAATACAAGCAGGTGTCGCTTCTGAAATACCTGCAGGTGTCGTTTCTGTAATACAAGCAGGTGTCGTTCCTCAACTTGCCTTTGTGTTGCACCCTTAAGTTGAATAACTTGAGCTACACATACGCGCACCGCATACACACACATGCACATACTTTTTTTATAATAAAATTAAACTTAAATGTAGGGATTACTCTGCAAAGTTTGTCCAAATCATGCCTTTGGTTCTCAATAGCGTTTCAGTGTTGAATTGATAATTGAGGAATTTAAATGACATTTTGTTTCTTACAAAATTTCCTGTTTACTCAATAGCGTTACAGTGTTTAATTGCTTACAGGGCGTAACATGGCATTGTTTAATACAGAAGAGGAACGAGAATCTGTTTAATAGTGGCATTCACTCAGCATTTCAGTCCTGCAATTGTACTACTGTAGTATTGATGGTTATCAACTATAATCATCCTCAATTTAATGTGTAAGTACGCTTGAAACAGTGTTCATGACAACGTGGCACATTAAATTGAACAAGAAAATGATTACATTAAATAGCGTGCACCCTTGAGATAGCGGGCGATAAGGCAAACAAAAGGTTAAGTTTCTCAAGCCAAGCCGCAAAAGTTTTATAATTCTCGCTTTGATTTCCGTTCACTGAAAAAAGAAATTTCGTAAACAATACCGTTTTTTAACTCGATGAGGGGACAATGGGAAATAACCGCCGTAAAGCGACGAACTCCGAGTGCGGTGAAAGCTTGCATTAAAGCAGTAGACGCTGCATTCACCATTTTATTCATAGATATGTGATGTCATTCGTCCGTTAATTTCTATACTAGCATTACTCGCGCATTGTTTGGCGAAATGTGTATATAATGTAGTCAGCGTAAAGATGGAAATAAACTAGCATATATTTACCACATTTTTAAAAGCAATATTTAAACTTGATAACTATAACATTATATTAACTTCAAACATGTGAAGCCTTTTTTACCTAATATCTGCGTTAACATTGCCTTTGGTTACGCTGTCGTGAAGTTTTTACTTTCTCTTTCGAGTACTAATATAGGCATGCACATTTGAGATGATTTTTTTTTTTTTTTTTTTNTTTTTTTATCAAATCCGCAGGAATAGTATTTTAAAACTGAGTTAACCTAAGAGCATAATGGATATATGTAGAAATTACATCATAAACGACATTATTGCGACGTGTGTAAATGTTAAATGGTTCCAAGCTTCCCATTCACAATGTTTCGCAAATCAATATAATACTTCCCATCATGCAAAGCGAGCGCAGAAATACACAGGTTTGTTGAAAAGCAACTCATGTTGACACAATGTGCTTTCACAAGTAATATCCTTCCTGGAAAGATTACTAGTTTGTACGTTTACGAATATTCGTATTATTTTCTACATAATTGAACATTTTATATATGATATGTGTTTTAAAATGGAAATACAAAATAAAGAGTTTGCTATTTCGATCTATCATCATCATTTGGTGTCTAATGGCGGCAGATATATGATAGAGATATGCTTTGAAATATGTATATGTGGTCCGATTAAAAGTTTTAGCCAGTCATATTTTAATGTAGAGTGTAGCTGTAATAAGCATTAAATAAAAAGGAGCATGATATTACTTTTTAAGGAGAATAATCAACATATAATGTATAGAGTGCTATGGATCTTTTGGTTTTATTTTGAAAAACAAAATGTTCATAGAAAGTAAGCATTACCTTTTTGGCATAAAGGTTAGGTTATACTAATTCCAATACCCATAGGGTCCCATTATGAAAATGCTTGCTCTCAAAGCTTTTTTTTGTCTTTCCTATACATTCAAATTGTGCAAGTCTGGATTTTTGTTTAAGATGGATCTATCCACTTCCAATAATTGCAATTAAAAAGATACATTATTGCAACTTCTAAGAAAGTAAATCTCCACTTAATGCTGGCCGTTAGAAAACAGTGTTTCGCCAGCCTCATTTCTGCAAAAGCACCTTACAACAGAAAACACCACAAACAAGTTATGTTTTGAGTTAACCTCGAATAAAAGGCATCAAAATTCTATAGACACATAAAGGATATTTGAAATAACCACATAATACACGTGACAGATTGCTAAAGGACTTTTAAGAAGAGAAAAGGATACTTTAGAAATATGCACTACTTTCGACCACGGATAAATACAAAATGATTTAGTTGAATGTAACCTAAAGGGATGGTTTAAATACAGACAGTGGTTAACCGACTGAATCGCGTCTCACCTTACGTGTGTGGTTTGCGCTTTGAAAATATAACGCATTCATGCTGTATGCAAACAAAACGGGAAACGTTGTTCTGTAATTCGTATTTACATTTAATAAATAGCTGATCGACTAACATAGGTAAACGATGATAAAACACATTATATTGACACGATTTCATTTTGCGTATAACTTGAGAAATGCGCACTTAGCAAAAATGGCGTTTTTTTATTCGGTACTTGCAAAGAGGTAAAATTAAAGAAGTGATGTAAAACCTGATCAATGAATCGGAATGTCCCTTGTTCGAATCCCGCTCAGTGCACTGGATTTTCTTTAGCAAAAAATGAATCCCACCAAGGTGTATACATAGGAACCAGTTAGGAAATAAACCAATGTGCGGTGGCTGCATACTGTGCCGGGTACGAACGACTTATATCTCAGTGATCAGGGGATTAATTTGAAAGTCAGCAGAAAATGCAAAAGTCATCATAGCAGACTATAAACACGACCTTTTACCTTTTAACATTTAACCTCTATAAATAAAACATTTGTGGTTTCCCTGATTGACACATGATTGACACATTGTTAAATATATCAGTTTATTAACAAATGTATTAGTATATAGTTGTTTCCAAATAAAATGGTGTATATAAACTTCTATGCATCTTCGTTTTGTGTTGGTCTAACACGTTAATCAAACCGATAAATTATCGGGTGGTGACAATATTTAAGATACTTTTAAATTGTTTATTACACATATAAATGATGATGTTTTCGAAGAATAATATGATATACACATATTCTATGTTTTGTATCTCCTAAGCTTTTTGAAAATAATTGGACACTAATTGAAGAATATTATATAATTTTCAGTATAATTTTACTTCCGGTGTTCATTTTAAAATGTGTTCACGTGAGATGGTCTGTATGAAGGCAAACTAGTTATGAAAGGGACACAACTACGATCAGACTTTTAAGGAGAGTAACTGCATAGTTCGGTACCTTTGAAGGTGGGTGTCAATAATTGGCGACGGAACCGAAGCCGAAACCTCGGTCCCTCTTTTTTGATAAGTAACTGTTCCGCGAGAGTAAATCTTATGCAGCGGCTGCAATACATTAACACAGAACTCTAATTAGCACCGTAATATCACATCTAAATTGAACATCGTTCAGTAACAACTGAATAGCTGGAAATTGCATCTATATTCGAAATTCTTCCCAAATTTCTTGAGTCTTGTAAGTTAATTATGTAAGCGTGCTGGGGCAGACTCCGGGTCCACACATAATGCAGTCTCAGACACGGAAGGACCTCATGAACTTCGAAATACACACACACAATATGTTATACATTTAAGACACAAAAGGAAACACAAACATGAAAAAATAATATTTTTCAAATATTAAGCGCATTGCTCATACCGTCATTATTTGTACGTCAAAGGTCATATTCATTCCCGCTTAAATACAGCGTCGTAGCGATTATATTTTCATTATTTAGTTTAAAGTGGAGACGTTGAGGTATGATACACAGAAATACGGGTAACTGCTCTATCGTTGTGTAATATATAAGGCTTGGCAAAATAAATCAACGAGTCTGGCCGTGATTTTTTATGTTAAGCCTCAACTGATATATTACACAGCGATATGACATTAACCTGTTTTTCTGGAAAAACAGTATCGTCACCTTTAAAGGAACGTGTATTTATGTTGGTCTTTGATGGATTTTTTTTTTGCTGCCTGCTTTTTTACTCGAGCTTTAAAAAAGTTGATCGGACATTATTTCGGTGTGAGGTAAAAATCAAGGGGGAAACACTGTTGAAATTTCATCACATTTGATGTACTTGTTTGTGTCCATTGGTATGTCGCTCGTGTGCATGTGAATCGTTTTCATATAATATCATGTGTTTAAATTGAAATCTACTTCATTGAATTCCTCTTCACGTCTTAATTCAACAAAACTATGCAAGTCACTGAAAATCATGCCTAGAAATGTTTCTCATTAACAGTGCGGGTTCCCGACTTTCGAGTTCAACTCTTTAGTACAATGGGCGAGTATATTGTATAAGCCGGTAGAGTTATCTCAACCGAGCCGATGATAAATAAAAGGTAGGTTTACCTGCCTGCTTGCTGCTGGTTATATGAAAAGCACTGNTCAAACAGTGCATAGCAAGACTAAGTTCGGAAAATATTAATATATATCAAATGTTTGATTATCTAGCTTTGCTTAATCAACATATTTTTTCTGTACATATTGATTATATTGTTGTCGTTTTTACATTTATACGCCTTTTCTCCCTATCACATGGCATTCTCTTATTTGTATTGTATACTATGTTCACAAGTTTATAGTAAAAGTTTTGTTGTGTTATATTTATGAATGAGATACATATACTGTTATACTTGGTTTGAATTAATACTTAATAGAAAATAGTTTTCCCAATTTATTAACAAAATCCGTGGCCTCAATAATTGACAGCTTCCGTCGCGCCTGACACCGATTGCAACTCCACATCTGGTCACTGTTGTAACTTGAATGAACAAATACACACATCCATTTAGTCTTACCGAATTTAACGATTAACAAGCGCTAGGATTCAATATTTTAATTAAGGGAGCTAAATCAAAGTAGCGTGATGCTCAAACTGTTACACATTTCACATTTAACTTGATTTATATTACCGCAGTGTTTAAAGCGAATTTATGTATTGGACTTTCTCGTGTTTATTTATATAGCTTCGATAAGTGAAAGGAAATTGAACACTTGAAAACCCGCCTCGAGGACAGCAATTGACAATCAATTTATTTGAAAGGAAATTCCCAATTAGTAATATGTATTAACGCACCAATGCATGTGAATAATGAAATGATTCCGAAATGCATTATGTCAAAAGGCCTTGTTCACAGATTGTCGAATTGACAGTTTTGCAACGTTTTGTCACAAATTAAAAAAATAATAAAGCACAATGTACATTATTGCACGAAATTCCATTGGTATACGTTTTATTTTTTAGTTTGGCTGTCAGGGATTCGACTTTTAATCATACATGGACTGAGCCTTTACAGTCGCTAACTGAGGCAAACATGATACGAGGGTGTCAAATGCTTGTTCAAAGTTTTCGAAAATACAGTTGTATGTATGATTCATTTTCCGTTGTATATCATAAGACCATTACTGTATGAGTTTTTATAACAACATCATATGTTCGCATATATTTGTTTGTATCAAGTGTACTGGAGTTTAATACATGTAAGTTTCTTTAACGCTAAATGCATGTTAATGTTGTGTTATTTGAACATTTTAAATCCAAATGTTAGTATTTATAATCACAAAACTACACAATTGTAAATAAACATGGACAACATAACATCGACATTTAAGTCTAAAAGCAATAAAGAACTTAAATAATTATGTGATTTAATTGCAATTGAATCTCTAAATGGTTAAGATATACAAGGGGAAGAGAAGTACAACTTTTGAAATGAACGTTGACATATAAACTAACACCTTATCATCTAAATCCCTTCTTGTTTACAACACTTCATTACCTAGAAGCATACATAACGATTTCTAGATAATAGTTGTAGGTATCATGATATAATTGTAAGTCACATTTTACATGCTTATTCAGCTTTTTAAAACATGATTTCGAGTTGGTTTGAACACAATATGCGGATTACAATAAACATGCAAACTATAACTATATATTTGAATCTCATTTATTGATAAAAAGCTTGGTGATACGTATTCATATATTTTCACAAATAATTATGTAATACAATTTGAATCCCCATTGATGTATTTATTGTATTGTATGATCATATGTATGGCTTAGTTTTCATGAACTTAGTGTCTACTTAAAGCCAAATAAAAAATAAGGAACTGTTTGTTTTTAGTTTGCTTGTAAAACATACACTAATAATATATGTCATAGGAAAGTATGCTAAGAATACGGTGATAGCAGGAGTATTTAGTACTGCAAGTCGGAAATATATATAGATTCTGAGATGATATTTGTACAATAACATTCCGCGTTTCTCTGTCTTCAAAACCCTTTAGCAGAGGATTGGTATTCTGACCTCAGAACTCTGATCGCAGAGCACATCAGAACCGTGAAGCAATCATATCAGTGGACGGATATACTTGTTACTTATTTTATTCATTTTCTGTTATGTATTTTGTGTATTATTAAAGTATATACATTCGTAAATTGTTTAATAGAACACAAAACTTAACTTCTTGTATCGTATACATAATTGCATTTCAAACAGTACTCGTGAATAGGCAGTTTCTCTTAAATTCACGTGATTTAAACTTAAGTAACGACACGGCGCAGTCTTTCTGATTTTAATTCCGATAATTTACTTCCAACCAATTAAGACCGCTTCTGACAAATATAAATAAGATTTTAATATGTCAATAATTATTGCACATATGCAAAGCCTGACTTCTTCATTAAAGTTTCGTTTCAAAATCAGTATAGCCCTGGTCGACTAACTCAAACTAATTGTACGCAATTCGCTTATGGTTTACCTTATGGTTAATGCCGCTAAGGTGACGTTACACTTCTAACTAAACAGTCTATTAACGTTACCTTACGTAAGCTTAACTTACGATGGGATGTGTATGCGTTCATGTGTGTAAGGTCATTTTAAAACAAAACATGACTGGATCAAAATCCAATTGAGGATAAATTCGTTATTTGTTTATTCGCTGTTACTAGTCAGCTTATTATTGTTTGCGTTCGGTATTTTATACACATTAACTATAAATGTCCATTTTAATTTATAAAATATGTGATAGTCGTTGTTGCGTCATATTAAACGAGTTGTTTCATATAAATTTAAACAACTACGGATTATAATTGTGAGTCATTGGGATCAATACACACACATAAGGAGGTACTCCGTGTGTTATCAAACTGTCTGAGGTTCTATCAGATATTGTAGCAGCCATTGTTGTGTATCCCTGTACCAGCACTTAGGCGCTTTACCCCTGATGCGTAATTTGGTGGAATAAAAACGCACCCAACTCGAAGAAGTGTTCATTGAAATTAATTTTGATATTTAACTCGACGCTTTCAAAGTCCACAAAGTATTCTTAACAACAATATAGTTTAGTCAGTCAAATGATAGGTATGGATAAGAATAGATAAATTAATGCAACCATGTTGGCTTTCTTAATTTAAGTTTAGACCGTTTTATCAACCATTGATAATGAGTCCTAGCTACGCAAAAAAATCAATACACAAACTCGAACCCTTCTATGTACGATGTATGCTTACGGACCAAATTAAACATAAAGTGCAAATAAAAATCAAATCCGCTGTCTTTACAACATAAAAATGTTGTAAGTAAATGTTGAGATTATTCTACACATACCTTGTTTTCATCAAATTAGATTTTTATATTTTACGATTTAATAATCTATTATTTTTTGTTAAATCAATTACTGAATTAACAAAATATATCGTCGATACAAAAATAACGTGACAATTAAACAAGAAACGGGTTGGTATTGTGAGAGAAAGAACTGATATAACATCACAGGTCCTATGATGTTGACCGAATGTCTGACTGTGACGTTAGGCGTTGTCCATTGCATATCGAAGTTGTTGTTCACGTCTTATGCGCTGTTGTTGTTAAGTCGGATCTACCGCTGCGGTCGTCGAGAAGATCGGTCCGTCGTCTTCTTCTAGGCTGATTCTCACGTAGTCATAGTAACTGATCTGCGTACCGCGGCTCTTCTGTGTTGTATTGCTTCGATCCGATCGTAGGTCAATGTCACCTTAAAGAGATATTATGCGTTATTCGGTGGAATAAAGACGCCCACAAATCGAAGAACTGTTTATTGAAATTTATTTTGATATTTATCACGACGCTTTCCTATTTCACAAAGTATTTTAAACAACAAGATATTTTAGTCGGTCAAAGGAATATATTCAAATTGTAAATGCAAATGCATGCTTTTATAGTCTGATTACGAAAACCTAAACCGACTTTGACAATTTGCACCCCGATCACTGGGATATAAGTCGTCCGTTTACATTCGGCGCAGTATGCAGCCACGGAACATTGGCTAATTTCCCTCACAGGTACCCATTTATACTCCTGTGTGGAGAGGAGCAAGTGTGGGATGAATTGTTTGCTCAGGAAAATTCCGTGGTCGGAGAGGGATTCGAACCAGTGACCTTCCGATTCCTAGACCAGCATCCTACCACTAAACCACGGTCCCACATGACAGAGGTCCTGTAACTTTAACAAACAAGTACGATCCCTCAACCTGTCTGGTGTGTACTTTTACTGTCCTCACATACAATTAAGCCTACTTTATAAAATGAAAATACCATACGGTGTCTTACGATTTTGTAACCACAAAACAAATTTATTAAATGGACAAATGCAACTTACCAATTTGCATGATCGGTCCAGCAAGCATTTCGGCAGCTGCGGATTAAATAAAATATCTCACATTGCCTTATGTAAACGAACTTAACAGTTTGAGCTTGCAGACGGTAACTACAAGCAAGCATTTGCCCGAAAATAGATACAAATTAAATGTCTTTTCCTAGAATATCCGAATACACAGAGACGTATAACTAATTATTTTCCAAAAGAAAAACTTCACAGAATAAATTACGATTACGAATCAGTCGGAGCGATTAAGTGTAATTGTAATCAAAACAAAGTCTGGACAATCCATTATGGTTTATTTTTGTGGAGAACAAGGGATCAAACCAAATTGACGGGTTTATCTTTTATTTTGATGATCACTTAAAATGTGAGCGAACTCAATAACGATATTTCCATATCAAACAAAGACCATTTAAACGGATTCAAACATATATATGAAAACGTATTGGTGAACGCGTATGCTGAACAAAAACAGCTACTCAGACTGTAACTACCTTACGATCAGATGAACGGACATTATTGAAAACGTCCAACTTCATTAAATTAACATACGAAGATTTAATGACGCCTCCGAGGTAATAGTTTCTAGATAATATACATTTTTTTCTGGATTTTGACAATTTGAGTTTTACCGTGAAATGATCACACACCATTCTTTTACAGTTTTTTATTTACAATGTGTATAAGAATTCGTCACTGGATGTGTAACTTCACAATAACCAACTAATATAAAATACCAACAACGTATTTCACCCAGTGTTAAAGGGAACAATTGATCGTTTTTCCCATAAATATTGTCGCATAGTTATCCATTAACAGGCACTCATTTCATGTATATATGCATCGAGAAACAACACCTATATACTGTTTGATTCCAATAATGTCGCTTTAATGGAATTACCATTTTTATTCATTTGATTCTTAATATTAAATCACTTAAACGTTTTTATTAGTAGCACAGCCCATTAATATTTTTATTTACAGTACTGCCCCTGGATTTTGTTCACGTCATTATGTCATTATGGCTTTTTGTGACGTCATACGACCGACTTTCCCAGTTGTAATCTACATGCATAGGTCATTGGGTTTATAACGTTCCATTTTATTTATATTTTCTCTCTGATAGGCGTTTCTTGTTTGATTTAATTATTATTATTTTTTTTAGCAGTCACATAAACAACCAAGCAATGTAATATGGAATTTTTACACCCATTATTGCTGCTTCTTCCTGTATTTGCGCGATGATTATCTGAGATATTAACTCCGTGACGCTATATTCTCAAATCTTTTTCTATAAAGAAGGAATGTAGTTGACAATTGTTAATAGTTTTATTTGATCGTTCGTCAAAAAGTTGTAACTCTGTTACTCTTGTATCTTCAATGCAATTGAGTAATTAAATAGTAATTAAATTGAATGCGTTTTAATTCCCTTTTATTATTGTTTAATTTGAGTTACAATGCTATGACGTTAAATTTTATTTACACTTAAATGTATTATGAATATTGCTGGGCCAAGTGTGAGGTTGAGCGCTCTATAACCAGGTTTAAACCCCCAATGCGTTGCATTGACCGTTCCAAGGCGGTGACCCCAGCTTTATTCTTATTTGTGTTTATGTTGTTTTGTATTGTGCTGTATTGTGCTGTTTTGTACTGTTTCGGCAATCGGTCACTTGCCATAAATAAAGGACCAACTAATTGTTTATAATAAGATTTCAATACTGCTCCAGCAGCTGGAGTTTCACTTCTTTATATTGTTGACGAAATCTTTATTATTATTTTTTTAATAATGCATATTTTTGATACACCTTTTCCCATTGAATTTGAGTTCCATCTTAAACAATCGCCCAGTTAAATAATGCGTTTATGACATGTGTACAGCGGTACTCGATGGACGTTTCATTTAAAATAATTTTAATTCTGCTAATAAGTTTTCTGTGTACACGAAATGTGTTCCCGTTCGTAAAATATTACAATAAATATCGATTAATCCTCATACATCGTCAGTACATATGACGAACGTGGTGTTAAGCTATTTGGGAGTATTAACGCCAACCTCGCATGCACGTTAAGATTGTAATCGTTATTATTTAAGAACTCGAGACGTGACTCTTTAAATTGAATTTCATAAAATAACTCTTCATTCAGACAGAGTTAATCTAATGTGATTTTTTAAATTCAAAATTAATGTAGTGTTTGAGGATTGGCATATTTTTCACCACACACATATATTTACAGCTTAACAAAGAAAGCTTTTGAATTCTTAAACACAGGTCTGTAGTTATTGCAATTGTACGCATACCTGCAAATACATACCACTTTCATGGTGTGCGTGTTGCATGTAATTAAAGTGCATGCTAGCCTTCAACCACCTTTATGCATATCATGCTTTTTTGATATATATATATATATATATATNGCTCTTGCAAACACGATCGATACAGCAACAGCAGTGTGAGGCTGTAATTTTGCATAGGCCTACCTATGTGGTTTACTTAAATTGTAGAGGAGTACCGCCATTGTTATGCGATATGGGCGTATATGCGATTGGATACTTAGAAAAGGTAGAGTGTTTTTACTAAAAGTGTGTGTTGATTAAGTGGAATTTACATGACATTGAACAATACACGTCTGTTCTGAATTTATGTTATAAATCATTTGTTCACATTTGACCACTTGGAATCAATATGTGCAGCTTTCCTGAAATGAACCATCTAGACGTAGCGTTCTGGATACCACAATTTCTAAAATTATATGATTTAAGCAGTAAATACTAGTCTTACTGAATTCAAAACATGATGTATACGTGCGAATTATGTAGTAAGGAAACCCAATCACCTAATTGTATCCCATGCATCAATTTCCTTACATTTGTTCTATATAAATATCGCAGTGAATTAACAATTGTTTGATTATATTAAAACGAAAGTAACCGAAAACATTTCAATAGTTAATCTGACCAAGCGCTTGGTCTGTAGTTATTCACAAAGCACTCCAAAGGAAATTGCTAAATTAATTTTGATGTAATAAAATTTGTGGGGGTGTGAACAGAATGTATACGATAATCTGTTCTGTCCTACGCCATGTCTATCTATCCTTCTATCATGCTTCAGTCAGATTTGTTTTTTATAAATGTTATTGAATGTGTTGCAATATCTATTATCAATCTTAACTCATTTTTCATCCACTTTGCCATCTAATCATTTAAATTATCATGTTTTGCCGAATCATCCATTTAATATGTCTGATAACATAAACACATTTATTTGGGTCATCGATACTTTACAACAATAAAATTCGTGAGGACAATTGACATGGAATATAAGTTTCAAATATCGTCAACACTCCCATCAATCGTATTTGTTTTAATATGTTAAAACAGAAATTATTCTCGTTTTTTTAGAATTCTTGTTAATTACATTTAAATTTCTCAATGGTTTAAAATGCAAATTAGTAACGGAGTGAACACTTTCTAAGGGCGTATTCATCGATTTAGTTATTGTACAATACTTACCGCTTGACAAATAAATTATTCACATTGTATTGTTGAACTTTAATATGTTAAATGATCTCATTGTGTTATAAACTACATTGCGTATCGAATTACTGAGCTCAATTGTGCAATTGTTTGTATGAATAATATGCTGGATACAGGAAAACGGTCACTATAAAAAGGTGCGGTAAATTGAAAAATAGCAATCGCTATTTTCATATTACTTATTTTCGAAATCGTTATGAAAATAGTTTTTGTTTACAGCAGGCGAATAAAATAGAGAATGGAAAACACATATTAAAGACGTGTCAACAAAAACTCGTTTTGAAACTGGAATTGCTCGATTGTGTATGAACATATTCACAACATCCTTTGGCTCTATTTTTTTGGTTAGTAAATTTCAATAAGTACATATAGTAGCTTACATGATTCCCTTTAATTATGATCGGGGCGCTCAGTTTAATTATTAACTGGTTATTGAAATGAAGTGTATAATATTTTATTTTATATTTTATTTCAAACGGGAAAAATAACTTTAATAAAAGCTGTTTTTATGAATAATTCTGAACCAAATCTAAAGTTAGGGGCACCATAAAAATCGGATTGCAATAACGGTGCGAAGGCAGTTCAATGTTTTTGTTTTGCAGTATTTAGTTATATTTTCGGGGTAGGAAATTGTGTGTGTAAACGTATCATTAAAGAATTCGCTCGAATCTAACAATGGTGTTTGGAGCTGAATTAAACTGCATTAAATCCAATAACCGTTGTATGCAGTGGCCAAAGTTTTATACATAATGTCTGTTTTACTTATGTGTTAATGTGCTGTGTCTAGCGAATTTGTACTGCGCCATACACTTTGACATTTTTAGTTGTTCGCGCTAGAAAGCCACTAATGTAGAGCGAGTTTTTCAAGTCAGTGTGCTGCTTAATAGGGGTTTTCCACTACGATCCGATTCCCCACGATTCGTCCCGATTTCCAATATTGTTAGGTCGGGGACATTCGTAGCTCAATCGGCGAAGGTCCTTACTCATTCGAAGCAAGTCGTGGGCCGGTCGTTAGTGATTCCTGCACCTCGTGAGCTCCCGAAAAATCGTGGTCAGATTTTAAACGTGTTTAAAATTTGGCCAGTACCTCCAAGACTGAATTTAATCGCAGTTGACTCGTTACAGCGTCGTAGTGAGTTCTTAGGCGTCAAAATGGAATCGTTGGTAATTGGTGATTCAATCGGGAAATCGGTGATTACGTGATATATCTAAGAATAAGCTACGACTTTGTCAAGCCTCTCACGAGTTCACCCTGAGTGAGTTGCGAGCCCGCTAAGATTCTATAGTCTAGCCTTCTCGTCGGTGTAAGGCATGGTCTTACCCACCAACTTGGTGCCGCTCGCCTTCTTCTCCTTCGTATTGTTCCTCATGCCATCACCATTTGGTGTTGATGTTCAAGCTCTAGTGCAAATACCACAGCTGCTCTTCGTCGCACTTCCATTTTTGATTTAGCGCCAAAAAAAGGAACGGATGCCTTCTTACACATGCACATGTTCACAGAAGAATGAAGGTCACATTTTAAAGAATGATCAATATCAATAGATATTGGCGCCTAATTCATGGGTGCGTTCGGTGAGGTTCTAGCTTAGTCGTGACCGATCTGCATCGTTCGTAGTACAGTCGCAGTAGATTCTTAAACATCGTAGTGAAGTCGCGACCCTATTCGCAAGACTTTAACCGAACCCCACGATTCGTCGTAACTCAATCGTACCAGTGTCGTAACTGAATCGTAGACTGTCACGAGTCTTCCCGATTCAATAAATGTGATAACTCGTAGCGAATCGTGGGCTTGTTTTCGTAGTGGAATAGGACCATAACTACGCTAGGCGGAGCGTCGTTTTATTGGACAATCGATATTGGCCAATGAGAGCGCACGCTTTGCATGAGCGACAGCACTAACTGCAGTAACATTATGCAGACGACGAATGACGTACATGCCATACGCTAGGAGCGTCTGCTCTACTACGCTAGGAACGATAATCACCGCATCTGCCTGTTTATAATTCACTGATTGTCTTCTCTTTTAACCCGGTGTTTACATATAAATCACTTAGCGGTTTATCGAGTGTGTATGTAATCAAAAGTATTTAACAGCTTGTGTGACGCCATTGGCCAGTCTAGTGTTAAACAGCATGTGCGACGACATTGGCCAGTTTATCATTGTAATCTGTACATATTGGCTGCTTTCAGGGAAAATGGGGCTTAATTCATGTCAAATATGATTAGCCTGTGCACACTGATTAGCCTGTGCAATGCGCACATTTTGTCTAAGTTATCTCTATAACATAAATATGAGGATAAACAGTGCACACACATCTGGACCTGTGCTTTAAGACACACTCGTTATAAATTTGAATGGGTTGTGTTCATTTCAAACTTGCGATATAAAAAGCTATAACATAATTTTGAAAAAAAAAACTGAGTTGCGTCTAAGATTATAGAAAACAACTTCAGTGCCTTCAGCGCTTTGATTTTGTTTGACAATGTTGAGAGTGATTATTGGGCAGCTATCATGGTGGAACGATATGTGCATGCATGTCAATTTTGCATAATCATATACATTCAACACGCTTCCAACACCATGTAATATATGTGATGCTTAATACAAATGTGTTAATTTACAGTTATTTCCCTTTCACAGGAATATAAAACGATAAAACTTAGTCGACACCGTTCAAAATATAATCTGAATAGATAATCCGAATCTATTCAGACAGTCTACCTCAAATGGCCGGTGCATCTATACAGAGTTCTTGACCGATTAAGTCAATATTGTTGAGACACTATTCGAATTCCTGGTTAGCTTTCATACAGCTCAAAAACTAAACGACAGCCTCTCGACATTGCCGATTTGACAAGTTTTTGTTTCGAAGCTCTATCATGAAAGTGTGATTTTGAAGCATTACGTATGAGGAATAAATGTAGTGTGAGCAAAACAAATTGATGGCGAAGATTACCGAATCTCTGGACATCGTAGGTTAGCGTCCATACAGTTTCCAAAATCGATTCGGCGACGTCTCGATATCATAATTTTGATTAAGTTCCCAGTGTTCGTGAAATAAAAGTTGGCAGAAATAACAGGTTATCCCGTGAAGAACGCAAGTGTAAACTTAGTAACCCAAATGTGTGTAAATCAGAATATCACTGTTTAATGTGTTGTCCGTTTTTATAACGAATTGCGATTACAATATAATATTACGAATCCTGGCCTAACATAAGTTAATACGCATCAAAGAGAATGCAAAATTGTGGGAAGAAGCTTTTAAACTAAAATGTGAGAATTTAAATAGTCTAGCTTTATAATCGCATGTTTACTCACAAAACTGTGCTATATATTCATACTCATATTTGTTATTATGAATATGAATTTATTGCCATATCTGTTCATTTATAAATACTTAATATTGTATGATTCCCTGTCTTGGCCATTTTTCGTTTGTGTATATTAATTTTGCCAAAGGCAGATTGCCGAATTGCCAATAAACTTTGAAACTTTGTTATCGTAGCGCTGTCGTGACGCACTAAGTAGTCACCATACTATTGTGTTCATTAAAACAATATATCTTATTTATTATCATTACATCATAGGTACTATTTATAATCACACTACACAGTCGACACAGGCAACATAATTGTTTACATTTTGCGCGTGATTTACGTGATGATTATAAAGGCAATATACATTGAAGAGAACAATTGAGAACCACTCCAACTGCGCACCACGCAACGGATGCAGTTTGTCATTGAACCAATTGTTTGTCACAAGATGTGAGATTGAATGACAAAGGAAAATCCCCTTTAAACGCTATTTAAACATCCTTTAACAATATAAGTATGGTTGCTATTGAACGAACATGTAGATATTATAAATATTATTTTTCTTGAAACTGGATATGGATACTTGAGTAATCAAATAGAGGAAAGCGCCGAGGCATGTAACATTTCTTTTTTATTCAATAGCATGCATCATATCGTGTTACGTGTTTCAATCGTTTATAACCACAACCAATTATTATTTGGTTTTATAACAGGCACAAATACAAACAAACATCTTCTCATAATCTCGTAATATAACATGCCAGTTTATTGACTACTATATTACGAAAACAACATATTTTTCAAAAACAAAATAGCTTATCAGATGTCTCTACCTAAAACACGAATGTGTGGTACTCACAACGGAAAAGATTGACATAAGTATATCTATTTAAACAAGACATGTTAGAGACAGACCATGGTCATCCAGTTCTCTAGGGTAAATTTTCACATCAATAAATAATTGACTGTTTCACGGATAAAATATATTACCTGATTACAATCCCAAGACATAAATAAATATTATATTCAAAAAATGAATGTCGTTGATGAAAATATAATCAATGGATGTGATTAGTGTTCAAAATGTTCGAAGTATGCGCTCAACAGTCGTGGCGATTATATACGTTGATGCCGTCTTGCTGCTTGTTATAATGCTTTCATTACCGTCAATCTTTAAATAAGAGATTTATATGTGTTACAATCACAAATTGATTCAGTATAACCAAACATTATGTTAAAAATAAAACTGATTTTATTTATTGTAAGCAAAATGTTCGTTGTTTGAAATGGTATATGTTTGAAGATTTGACACGAATCTGCATATTTGAAAATTACAAATCGTCTTTTACATGATATAAGTAATTGAGTGGTGATGGTGGTCGTGGTGGAAGTAGCTGTTATTTGTTGTTGTTGTAGTAGTGGTAGGACTAGCATAATTTGTTATTTTTGTTGTTCTTGCTGTTTTTGCTGCTGATGCTATTGTTGTTGTGGAAGTTGTTTTTTGCATGTATGTTTGTATGTATGTTATATAGTTATTAAATATATAACACATTATCATATCTGTTTTTTTCTCAGTTGGTGCGATGTGAAACCTAATCGTAGTAAGAAGGTCGTATTTTCCTGCTGGATCCTAACGAAATTCAAATGGAGCATAAGGTATATTTGAACTGGCAATACTGGAAATTTAAGTTACATATAACTGACAAATCGTGTGTATTTAATAAAAACATGCTTATTTGAATAATCTTATAAACAAGGAAACTAATCATGTCAGTCGTTCTTAATAATTTATTTTAACAGCACTTCTGTGTCGGTTGAATAAGTGCTTCATTTAGCACTAACCTAGTATTCCTTAAATGTTCTTAAATAATTTGTATTCGTCTACGATAGTTTATATATTTTTATAATATGACTCAAGTCCACGGTGATTGAAACAATGCGCGATTGTATTACTAACATGATACTTAAGCACATTTTTAAGAGTAATGTGTTTATATTCTCATAAATACTTAAAAAAAAACGTATTCAATTTTTAACAAATGGATGTATGCTTGACATTTGGTAATTCAAATTCATTGTGATATTTTATACGCATTTCTATTAACTGAAGAACCTGAACTTAATAAACATGTTGTTATCTAATTTGTTATCGTGTGTGTGTTAACAAGCGAAATACATATTGGATCCGTTTATAATTGACAAACTTTGTATGCACTCGCATTTCATCTGCGTTTATAGTATTTAATAAATACTATTTATGCAGATGTGTTCAAATATATCACGCAACTTCAAGTAAATAATGTTTACATACAAGTCACGTAATATTGTTCCATGTATACGTGTTATACCCATGAGATGTTTACACCTACTTAGACGACTTAGACGCATGCGTGAATGGATACCTGATGTTATATTAAATGCATGTGTATTAGTATATTATGCTCGAAGTCAATCATTCAGTTTTAGATAGCGTGTGGTATTCTGTTGTTGTTTTTTTCAGATCGTGTTTGTCTTCTTGACTTGTTGTTTATCATGTAAGTGTTTCCTTTTTGAATTATGTTATTATTGTTATTATTATTATTATTATTTTATATGTGTGGCGCTAAGCCAGCGTTGTTTTTATTTTCAAAGCCCTTAATCATGGGACATAAAAAAGCAGCTGATCGTATAATACGATCCTAATTATATTTGTTTCAAGAGTACGCGAATAAAAAAATGCAATATCTATGTATATATAGTGTGATTGCAGTAGTAAGCTTGGGTTTTGTATCACGTTTTAAGTTTCCTCTGTTGTTCTTTTCAGCTGGATGTGCGGTAAAGATGGACCTTTCTTCTAAAGTTATCCTGGGTGGAGATGTTCGACTGACATGTTATGCAAACGATACAATTCAATTTTATTTTACTGATGTTAACACTGTTACAACTGAACTCGGCGAGTGTACTTTTGACCCAAACGAGTGTTACATATTGAACGGAATTACGATGGTGAATATTGCAATTACTCATATAGCCAATGGTGGAGAATTGACTATTTTAAAAATAACCAAGGGGAATTTTGGAAAATACACGTGCGTGGATTTTTTTAATCCTTCTAAGAAAGAAAGCGTTCACATAACTGGAGAAACCAGCAACGGCAATGTCTTTTCTTTATGTAAATCACTTATTTTCATATACTGTTTATTGTTTGCAATAGGAAATTGAAGCATTTGGACAAACGTTTTTGTGATTATGTGAACATTAGGGAAAATCGTGAAATACGGGGTCAACACTTTTATAATAGGAATATATCGCTTTCCGGTGGCGGACATTTTGGTTGGTTATTTTTTTTTTTATTATTTTTTTTTTTATTCAATTTAAACATACATCTCATAAGCATATAAAATAAAAGGTTATACATTTGCAACTTTAGCATATCAATTTCTGCATAAGAGTTGATTTTAAGAGCATTATGTCAATTTTTGGAGATGATGCTTTAATATTTTATTAAAAAAAATGAAAAAGAGGAAGACGATATTAAAAGGGGGGGGGGGGGNTACACCACGTTGTATGGCTATTGGCTCAGAAAAGTGCCCATTATTGATTATAATAGTATTTATGTCGTGGTAGAAAAGCTTTATCCATTGTATCAGCTCAGGCCCAAAATTATATTTTACAAGACATTGAACCATAAAGTCATGGTCTAAACTAGCGTGTGTAGTTTTTGCTTTTATTATCTTCATGTTATCTGACTTAGTCTAGTGTTTAGAATTAAACCTGATCTAAATGTACCACCATTTTATATTTATTATGTGTACCGTGCACATTTATTTGGTGATGTTTGATAGATATATTATGCATGTTACTGAAACTTTTGAGCCAGAGAAACACGCATTTATGATCTACATATTACAGGTGATATTAATTCACACGTTCAAACCGAATTGTCCGCATGTTAAACTTATGATTTATGTATAAAAACATGACTTAGTTCAACTTATTTATAAGCCAACACATTCTAATGAAGATGCATCTTCCATGATAAACCGAATCTGTGTAAGTAAACTGAAGACTGTATAACTTTTTTATAACAGATGAACGATGTTTATATCAAACTGTTCAGTTCCAGTTCTTTTTTGTTTCATTAAATTTACAAAATCTTGATCAAAAACATTTTATCGACAACTCTAGTTATATAGGAGGTAATTCTTAATTGATTGGATCTACCTATACGCGAAGATGTTGATATTGGCGTAGACAATATTACTAAAAATTATAACACATACCAAGCCTATGAATTTTAATCAAACTAACATAAAAAAAAACTAAACCGGGAAACGTCTTCACTAAAATCATTTGAAATTGGACTAAACACTGGTCAAATATCCGATGTGTTTGGAATAAGGTTGTATTACCTTTACGTTAGTTAATAAACGAAGAATGTAACATAGTTGCAAGTAAACGTTAGGCATTTGATTTATGCACTTAAGACCGGTGAGAAACACTTCGAATTTGTATACTTACATCAGTAATTAAATTTCTCCTCCTTACGATGACAAATCAAGTAGTTAGGTAGCATACGAATCATTTGAAGCTGATATCCCCAACAGGTATTAAGTAAGCCAGTGTTTTATTGCGCTTCCACTATGTTTCATCTATTCAAAATACAAACTCTAACAGTCTCCAGTCCATTCATATAATGCAGAAGTAAAGTTTGACTAAAGTACATATCTTAATGTAGGAAAAGAATTCGGTACTGATGGAAAAGATAATTGCATGAAGAAGCAATGCATTAATAAAGCTACAAATTATGCGATATGTTTAACTCTTGTCTAAATATTTAAAAGTGCCTTCCTGTTGGAAAACCGCAAATGTGTGTCCGATCTTCAAAATGGTTTATCCAGCCTAAGCGTCCCATGTCATTGCTAAATACTATTGAGAAGGTTTTTCAGAAAATAATAAATACGAACAATTAAAATTGCATAAAATTTTCTTCGTCAAAAGTAATTCTTTGCAACAACTCGAGTTGGCTTTTTGCCTGGTGATTCGGTTGTCAATCAGCGTGCACACATTTATAATACATTTTAAAGAGCTTTAGATAATGGCCTTGAGGTCAAAGTTGCTTTTGTTTATATAAGTTAAGCCTTTGAAAAAGTACGGCACACAGGCACTTTATTCAAACTTCAAAATGTATTCGATAAAATCTATGATATCTTTTGTCAAATTACTTTTCTGATCGTAAAAAGTAGTTTTATCTTGAACGCATCCAATTCTATTGACATTCTCGCCGGTGTCCCTCAAGGCTCTATTTTAGGTTGACTGTCGTTTATAGTCTATATAAACGACGTACAAGCACAGTTATGCAGAGGATACCAGCTTTTCCGTGGCCGAAAATTCGCGAAATACCGCCGTATTGCATGACACATAACACATTTTCAGCGCGGCTGATAATTGGTAAGTATGTATTTACACCTCGAAATATGAATCAATGCATATATCTTGCAAACATTAATAAACCACATTTTAAATCACTGACTATGCAGAATGTTAATACACATATCGTTTACGACCATTTACATTTAGGTGTAGGAATTACGATGACTGTACTTGTTCTACATGTTTAATGTTACTTTGTCAACTAAGTGCTTCATGCATAATTATTTTTCTTTAACAATAACATTAACAATACTTAAATAAGTATGATATGTTTGACATGTTGTGTTCATAAACACGTGAAACATGATTATACATGTAATTATCTTGTACACACAAGCATAAGTTTATCGTGATTCCTACTAGTATGTGAAGCATATTTATTTATTTACACTTTTGCGGTCTACGAAACGTCTCGATCGTTGTCTTGACCTTTTTAGAAACAGTCTGACTTTCTCCTTGCCAAAAATGATCATATACAATTACTTGTTTACGCTTTATAAACTCCCCCAACACATTCTACGACTTTTGCTGTTTAGTACTTTCTTGATGTTGGCTTTTTAACGTCGACACAAAAATGCCACAACATACTAGTGGCTCATTAACCACAACCTACCAGATACAAACGTAATTTTTGTTTACATGCATGTGTTTGATAGAGAAAGGCGAAATTATTGTTATGTGTATATGTTTTTTTCGGTTGATATGTGTGTGAGTGATTTGTTTGATTTGATTTTACTATTTTGCCAATGGCTGTAGTTGACATGCATTAACTATTTTATTAGTCACGGGTGCTTTGTTTGCGTCAGATATTCATTGGATAAAAACTTAAATTTTAGCGTTGCTCAGGCACATATGTATACGGCACCCGGATTTCCGAAAACTGATGAAGTAACAAGCACATTCGTTGAATTGATATCCCCCGCCACATACATTTTGTTTAAGGATGGTTTCAAATCGGACGGATGAACATTCTGACAGATGCACGGACGGACTTTCACCAGTTCTATATCCCTCCGCCTTTGGCGGGGGATAAATATGAGAGAAGGAAGGGCAGACAAGTCAGCGACTATATGCTCTCCCAAGTTGGCGCACAAAATCTCTAAGTTCAAAGATGTATACATACTTCTGGAAAAAATGCTGGTCCGTTTAGGGGTTTAGCGTACGACCTTACATGAAGCATTAGTGTAACCTTGACCCTTGATGTGAATCGTATGACCTTACATGAAGTATATTGTGTGACGTTGACCTTAACCCTACACTTGAACCTTGACCTTAACCCTAGACATGAATCTTACATATGACACACAGCAAGGTCGAAGATGGAGAAGAATAATGGAAGGTTATTACATAATCCACTGATGCATAGTAAAATAATGGCTAAATAATAAATATTTCTACAAATATGTGACCTTTGATGTGTGACCTTGACTTTGGTCAAAACACATAGGTCTTGTACTGCCTGATAATTGAGAACAATTACTTCAGGACATTTGGAGAATCCATTTTATTATGGTAGAATCCTTACCAAATTAAGCATATATAATCAAAATGTGTGATTTTGACCTTTGTGTGTGACTTTAACCATGACCCTAGCAGCCTGGATCTTATATTTGACACTCAGCTAGATAATGGAGAACAATTGTGGACAGTAATTACAGAATCCCTTGATGCTTAGTAAAGGAATGACTAAAACATGAATAATTCATCAAATTTGTGACCTTTGACCTCAATGTGTGACCTTGACCTTAGCCCCTAGGATTATGGGTGTTGAATGTTAAGCACCCCCAGATGATTGAGAACAACTATGGCAAGTTTCATGGCTGTGGCTCATGTGTTAATGGAGATAAAGCTCTAAGCTTATATGAAAAAGCATGTTTTCAAGATACAAAGGGCCATCAATCCGTTATTAACAGATGGTGAACAATTCCAGTTGACGTGCATCATCCTCTTATCCATATTTATACTCATACCCAGTGTCAATGGAATCCGCTAAAGCACTTCCAAGATATGGCTCCGGACACAAAAGTGCCTATATTAAAAAGCATTTTTTCAAGATACAAAGGGCCATAACTCCGTTATTAACAGATGGTGTACAATGCCATTTGGCGTGCATCATCGTCTTATCCATATATATACTCATAC